>WEKW01009886.1:220289-405886 GCA_013389905.1 Sula dactylatra
GAAGAGCAGAACACCCAAAAAAAGAAAGATGAAAGTCAACGAATAGACTAACCCTACCACCACTTCCTGCAGAGGGTTTTGCAGGAAACAAAGTGTGCTGCCAGAAGTGACACTTCGGTAGCATTCCAATTTTCAGTAAAATTCAAACACTGTTTATTCTAGCTGGTGTGCTTGGGGAATACCATGGAAGAGCTACACTGAGAACAAAAAACACAAGTAAATTTCTCCAGCTATATTTTTTTCTATATTAAGCTGGTTTTTAGTTCCCATATAGTTTCTTCACCTAGCAATGTATTCCAAATGGTGTTCCTTCGTCTCCCAAAATAAGGGACCGCATAGGAAAAAGTCTCACAACAGAAGAAAAACCATTACTTTGCGAAGCACTAAAAGACACGTCAAGTAGGTATCACTTCTAACATTTCTTAATACTTGCTGCTAAAGTGACAACAACTACAGGATTTTAGGTAAGCCTGAAAGTTCCTGTGAAGGGATGTATTGGCTTTCTTCATCTCAACAGATAGAAATGCAACAAGTGAACAGACAGCACAGAAGTATTAAGATCATTTGGGGGACACCTTAGTAGTGTTGAAAATAATAGTGGCAAAAAGGTAAAGAAACTTTGCTTTTTTATTTTTTTTCAATATAAACTTAAGCTTTCTTCAATGCTTTTGTCATCTTGAAACCAACTGATTTAAAGGTCACTGTGAAGGAGCACAGAAAGTCACGTTTTTCCTGTCTACCTATATTCCAAATAATCCAAAATCATTGATTTCCTCCCCTGCTCAGGAAGGACAGACTCAAGAGCAGCAATCAGTAGGATAAATAAGAATTCACTATGCTTTCAGTTCAGCAACTAAATTAAAACAGTTCTTAAGTGAAGTGGGAGGAGAAAGCTTGTCTGTTTAAAGAAAAGACAAGACTGGAAGTCTCACAGTGTCCCAGCCTCCTCACCATAGTGCACTGGCTACAAAAGATTCAAATCAAACAGCCTGAAAATAAAAGTTGATTGAATCAAGATCTCCGTTCCTTTGTCTATTGCGGGATGCATCCCAACGTCAAGTGATTTTAAGAAAATATGCATCTATCAGTTTTTATTCATTGACCCACCTTAAAAAACTACAGGGAGTATGTCTTTCTAATTTTCTTCATCGTAATTACACCGTGATGGATGCCGAAACTGAATTCCAATATACTTTTCAGACCTTTATTGCTCTTCGGCATGCTCAGCCTGTCTCTAACATTTCAGATAGACTCCACCCTGCAGTAATGTGCATGCCATTAAAGAATTCACTTTCATCTCCTGAATTTATGCTTGTTAGGGCAAATTAATGAAAGACTCTGTTCTTTAAGTACTGGCTAAACAAAGCCAAAGTCAGCACTAGAAAGCAAACTGATACAACACTTCATTAAATGTGCTTTTTATTCTTTTTGTTTCAAGTACGTCTGCTGCTATGTGAAATTTAGGGTTATACAGCCTCCTTTCAAATCTCACAGTAAAGAATGTGTTCAAGTCAGAAGTTCATATCTCCCATTTGAAGTGGACTTCCCGTGAGAAAAAGGCACAGGGAAGAGACAGAGCTCACACTCTTCCAAATTATTGACTGAAAATGCTGTTTTGTGTCTCTGCCGATTCATCTCAGATAATGAGCAGAGCTTCCTTCCAAATTAACTGTAATTCTCTTCTAATCCCTTTATTCCTTTTTTTTTTTTCCCCCCTTCAGCACGGTGACAGTGAGAACTCTTTTTAATACTGAATCCCACCTTATTACAGTAATTCTTAAGGAGAAACATAGTGAAATCATCTTCATCAGTGTCATGCTCAGACTTTTCTTCTCTCTGATTGAATTTAGATGGGTGAATAGCTAAGCAGAATGCACACCAGCCCCATTTTTTTCCCCTTCTCAAAATTCTCAGGCAAAGATAAATGTACAAAAATTTATTAAATCATAATTTCTGATCGACAGACAGTTTACAGAATCTCTGCTTTTCACTTTATTTCCTTACCATATAAAAAAAAGTGAATAAAATAGATTCAGAAAAAATATTTGGGGCGTAAGCTTCATTTGACCTAAAAATGTGAGATCTGTCATTGGTGACTAGTTGTCACTTGTATGGTGGCAAGGAGAGACAATCATGTACTGGCTGAACATGAAGATAAAGGTGATGGATTTATTCAAATTTGATGGTGTACATTTCTTACTTACCAGTAACTATGTAAACGAGAAATGCAGCTGAATAATCACACTTTATTTCAAAAATAAAATTGGGCGATTTTATTCCATTTTGTTGATATTACAATTCAGTGACCACGGCATTATTGGTAATCTTCATTATGAATGCAAGCATGTTTCTATGACTGTATTATTGGTCAGCACCCTATTAGAAGGAGTTACCTAGAACCGGGATCCCTGGATAACACACTGAAGAAGATGGTGCAGAGGCAATTTGGAGGCAGAGGAGTTTAACAGCTCCTCATGTCAGACAGTTTGGAGCAAGGTTGCCAAGGTCTGCTCTGTGAGCAATAACCTCGGGCTCTGCATGGAAGCAGCTAAATTACTTCCAGACCCAAACCAGTCCTGTAAATATCACGGACACTTCTGTGCAACACTCCTTCAGTAAGTGATGTGGACTGAACCCAAACCATCTGTGCATAACCGACGTAGAAGACTACGCGTCTGTGGCATAGCTATTCTACGGTCAAGACAAATCCACCATGGGTAATTAACAGTTTACGGGTACTTAGAAAGAAGTTAAAAGAACATTAGGTGTACAAAATTCAAGCAATTGAAATTTAAGAAATGCCAGAATTAAGATTCCTGTAGAAAACTTCATTCAGCCTACTCTGTGCACAAACTTAAGTATGTCAAAATCAATTTCAAGAAACATTATTTTGAAGCTTTGGAGTACTACCTCATTCAAAGCAAGTGCTGGAAAATACTTTCTAAAAAGCTCTATCTCAGTGTGTGGTCCTAGGAATTTTTTAGTGCAAACCTCCTGTGAAGACAGAATATTTCATTTCCTGCAGGGCTTTCTATGATGTTCATCAATATACTGAGTGCTTCACAGGTCTGAATACATTTTTTGCATAGCACACCGATGAGGTAAAGAAACAATTCTGTTGTGTTCTGCAGAGAAGTCGGAACTTCCACTAGCTCTGGATGACACATCTGAGACACCTGGCAACCTGATTTTTCAGAATATCTTTTGATATAATAGTACTTCAAGCATCTGCAGAAGAGCTGCAACCGAGTATACGTTCAGCTCTGTGCAGTACGGCAGCCCCCCAGAAAACAACGAACACATGTGAACAGGGAACGTAACAGTACTTTCTTACAAGTTGAATTGAAATTACTTGCCTAGCAAGTACACTACATACTAATACTATGGCAGAGGTTCAGTTAAAATCTCTCTCCCCCCCAAGTCAGGAACCTTAAAATGAGTAACACCACCATCCTTTTTTTCCCCTTGAGCTTTGAGGACTCACAGCCTTATTTCCAGTGTCTGGAAAATCAGGGTTTACAAACATTATGTTCCTTTTTTGTTTGGTTGGTTTTGGTTTTGTTTGTTTGTTTTTGAGCTGGTATGCTTGGTTCATTTAAAAATAAGGTGAGGAGGGGTGTTAAAAAAATCCCACATCATGCCCAAGTGGAATGAAACTGCTATATTCATCACACTGGGGTTTTTTTTTGTCATTTAACAGAATAAATACTTCCCATATTAACTGTTTAAATACCCTAAAGCAAAACAACAAACAAATCTAGAAACCACCTCTGGTTTATAATAGAAGTCACATTGTCAGAAATTGGTTCACCAGACATGACTGAAAAAGTTCAGGCCATCATTGCAACAATACTTGAAGTTTGAAGAAGCAAGAGTTATTTCACATGGACAATAATTCAAGCTGATACATCCAGAAGTACTTCACAGATCAAAGAGTTTTGATATCCCCGAGCCACTTCCTACGTTCCACAGGACACCACCCAGCAACCACCATGTGTGGCTTTGTCATCCCCTGAGGTATCTTCCATTTTTGGGACAGCTCCTCTTTATCCCTGTTTCCTCAATAGCAGCACTGATAAAACGTCACCATATTCTAAAACTTTCTTATCACTCTACCGAACTCTTACAGAATGAAGAGCATCCTGTGGTTCTTCACAACAAACTCTGGCAAGGGAAGATTATGAGATGGGGAGAGACAACAGAACTCTGATCTGCTCCAGGTCACTGTTCTTCCAGGCTGCTACTCCCGTAGGCTCCCAGTTGCCCTGGAAGAGCATCTTTAGCTCCAAGCATCCGTTCAACAAACATTTCAGTTTTGGTGGGGGGCTGGTATCCTTAGGTCTGGGAGAATGCTGCAAGCTGCAATTGCTAACTCTTTGATCATCATTGCCATCCAGACCAAATTCTGCTTGGAAAATGAAAGGTTGACAAATAAAATGGGGTAAATTATTTATTTGTGTCCACATAAAATTAAACTATGAAGTGGGTGTATGCTGTCTTCAGTGGTAAGAGTCCTTGCTCTTCACAAAATGACTACTACAATCTCTAGGGGTGTTAATTTTGTTTCACAGTTATAACTGGGAGTTAATTTTCACTAATCTCATCCCTTCTCATTGCTCAAGGCAGAAGGGTAGTCTTTTACTTTGCATACAGTACAAACAATGGAAAAGTTAAAAATTAAATAAAATACCTGAGTTGCTTTATTGGTGAAGAAAATAAAGTGGAACTGAAATATACTCATTTTGATTCACTGCTTGATCCAAATAGATTTACGTTAGCACAACGTGCAAAAGCAACAGAAAAGCCTGAAAGCCAGTAATTCACATTATGTGGTCAAACAGCAGAAAAAAATAAATGTAAACAGTAGTTATCAGTTAAATAAGGACAGCTGCTTGCTACTGTGTAAAAAAACTCAGAGCTTTATAAAATCAATGCTGCAGTACTATAGCTGATTTAAACCTGTAAAAAATTATTTCACAACCATTGCATAATAAATTGTTTTACATTTTCCCAAGAAAGTCTTGAGAAACCAAAATACTGCTCTGTGTGAACCTCTGAGAGCTCCATTTTTGCGTATCAGCTTGTGAGAGTGCTTCTAACTTGGTTACATAAACAACTTCCCTAAAATGTATCCAGTTCATGTGACTTTACAAAAAGAAATAAAATATGAAGTGGTGAGAGAAAGAATCAACATTGCTGGTACAAGCATTAAAAAAATAAAGTCTATTCATTCCCGCCTTCCTTAATCTTATTTCAAGTTTAACATACAGAAAGGCTCAGAGCCAGAATGCTTATCCAAACTACATAAATCTCTAGACAAACTCTCCAGACTATACGGCCCTGTCCTCACAAAACCTTCCAATTCTTCGTAATGCTGCTTTTCAGCAGGAAAGGCTACTAGACAGCTATCTTTTCCCACCAAGTCTTTGATCAATCTTTTCCTACCACATCTTCCCTTAGAAGACTGACTCTCCTTCCTTGCAATGTGTTTATTAAATGAAACAGGAATGGAAAACAGCCCCCAAACCTGCAATGAACCCTGCAGCAACAAGGTACCCCACACCGCTGCTGCGGCCGCCTCTGAAAAAGTCCCAATTAATTCCCTTATTCCCTTCCTGAATTCCTGAGCGGGGTCAGAGGGAGGGAATAGCGTTTACCACCATGCAACCTATTTCAGGCAGCTGGTCCAGCTTATAATGTAAACATGGTAACACCTTGGGAAGGTCACTCAGAGGAATGGTAGCATTAGCAAAGCAATTAATTTTGGGTTGACCACATGCATACTGCCCTTTCGCTTCACTTTCCTCCCTTCCTTCCCCCACCTTGTAGAAGGAAACACAAGGAGGAGTTTTTACCCATTCTCTGAACAGAAATTTTCAGAAGGTGAGAGATGAGATTTTCTTGAATATTGAGAATGTCTTCTTTTTTTGGGATGACTTCCAGCATGATATTTTATTTATCTGTTGCCAAAAGAAACACTTTATAGTTTTCTCATTAGTCAAAGGGCTTTAAGAACATGCTTGAAGGAAATGATCCAACTAAAAAAATAAGCAAAACCCCTTCATGCACTTCACATGCTCCATGAAAAGTGGCTGCTTCATGGAAACAGCACCTGTAGAGCTAACTGTTCACTCTGAGGTGTGTTTACCATCTCCTTAAAAATCTTTATTCATAAATGCATATGGAAAAGTTGCAGATCCTCTACATCTTTCTATCTTCTGACCACTAAAAAGTGAAATTCAAGGAAAAGGAAAAAAAAATTTACACATTTAAACTCATGAGACTCAATGGCCATGTTTCACTTGTTTCAGGGTTTAATTACATGACATTTCATAAAGCCGGAGAGTAAAATGTAAAACAGAGACATAGTGAGGTACTGGAGTCCCAGGTGGATTTCCAAGGTCACACCGAACTCGCCTGCCCTCAGAGCCCTCGACGACTGCAAAGCTGAAATCAGGTATTGCTGCATTTACCTCCTGTCTTCTTTCATCATCTTTTTTTTTTTTTAAATCTTGACTGCCAACATCAACAAGCCTTCTCTATACAGCATACACCGCACACATTCCTCATCTGATTTACATGAAGAATATAGAGTTTTTAGAATGAAGAACTCAAAGGCTAGATATATTTTATTCTTTGTGTGATGGGCTGACATAGTGCTTTCCTCTTGCACCTTTTCTACAGCGTATTTCCTCGCACCACCAGTCCCAAACACTCTGCATCTAGCAAGGCCAGTTAGAACCTATGGAAATAATTGTGCCTTCCAAATAGGACAGTATTTTCCTTTTAGTTTTCCAAACCCACCTACATGAGTTCCTACAGTTATGATTAAACAAATAAATTTCAGAGAGCTAGAAGATTAGGAAATCTCCAGATGCAGAATAAATGCATTATTGCAGTGTAAATTACTTCTTCCAGGTCATTTCTACAGTCCAGGAATGTTTTTTTTTCTCCTTGTATCTTGCAGTAACACATATTTGGTTTTGGGTATGTTTGTGCACATTATGTATACAGATGCATATCTGCAGATAAACACATCTAACTATATGTATCTGCGTTTACACATCCCTCTCTCAAAATTCACATCTTACAGTATCAGATAAAGAGAACATGGCCACTTAATGATAAATGCTTTCATGTGTGTATAATTAGTTTAAAAAAGGATTGCTTTTTATCTGTAAAAGACCTTTCAAATCATGTTTTCAAAGTCCAGACCTTCACAGTGGTTTCAGAATTCTATTTTCATGTCAAAATGCATGCTACAACTAACAGATGACGTTGCCTTGTTTAGGGTCCAAGATAGGAATGTACGAGAAAAGTTTATGTTTCACACCACCTTCATCACTGATTCCTATTAGACTATAATTTCAGCGGCTGCAGAGGGAAAGCCCAGAAAGCTAAAGAAAATTTTATTTCTAAACCTATAGCCTTTCCCCACAAATACAGAAATATTGAAGAAAATTTTGAAAGGCAAAAAGTCAATCCAAAGTCACAATTAATGGTGTCATTCTTAGAAAGTAAACAAAAGAGGAACTACCACAAGAAGTTTCTGAAGTCAAATGAAGGAATATGAAAACATGTGAGCAACACTTGTGATGTCTTACTTTAAGTAGGCCTAAATGATGCATTTTACCACACAACTCTTTCTGTAGACAGGAGGAAACAATCTGCAATGATCTTATAAGAAGCAGAAGGAATGATATGCATAATTGAAGAGCAGGAAAATGAAAAAACAAAAGAGATACTGGAAATCTGAGTATTTCCACTGATAATAGGTACATGCATACAGAGAGAGGAGAGACTATAAAAGATGGCATCAATCCAGGAGCATGTTTGATTCTACTTGCTAAAGTAAACACCTGATTAATGGATTAGTCATTATGGAAACAACAGCGAGCAGAAAACTGAAGTAAATGCACATCATCTCCCTGTTCCTGACTTCTTCTGAGTGACTTACAGAATAGCTATAAAAAGCCATAAAGGCAACGTCAGAAGTGTATACAATATGAGTCTACTGCTTCCTATAAGTTGAAGTACCTTCTCGTTAAGTTTTATTTTCAGGAGAGAGAATTGTAGCAGCAGAACTACATAGAAAATCTAATTTACCTAAGTTATGGCAGTCTCTGTTAGCGTAGCACAAAAACAGATTTCCTACTGAAGAGGGACAGGCCTTTCCTTTGGACAATTTCCAGGAGTTATTGGCTCATGGCCACTTCTCTCCCCCCCCGACCTTCACACATATCAAGGAAGCAGGTTCTTCCACAGAAAATCACAGAAAGGGTCCTAAATTACCTTTTTTTCCTTCCATGAGATACAAGCTTCATTGATTAAGGACACAAATTAACTAGAACACCAGAAGGGGCAACCATTACAAGAAATCTCACCAAAGTACATGCAAATAAATTTCACTGGCAGCACTGACAAAAAGGCCACTGTCACACCTCCATAGGCCTGGTAAGGATGCCCTGGTGTTCTGAAGTTAGGACTATAATGAAAAAAACTGATCTACATCAATTTCAGAAAACAACTTCACAAAGACCAGCCCTCTTCTACTTGTTGGTTTTACTAATGAAAGGGACAACCTAGTTAATTAAGATTGATTTTACTTAGGCTCTCCAGATACCACTCAAGTCTGTTGTTAATCTCCCAATGTGAGATATCAGGTGATGGCTGCTTGTTGCAGTCTGCATGACTTATTAGTGCTCAGTGCTGGAAAGCAGGATTACATGTATGGGACCTGTCTCACTGGAAGGAGGAGGCCTGGCAGAATTGAGTGTGACATGAATACACACTAATAAAAATAATTTTCATTTCAAGGCAATTGTCCTGGTTTCGGCTGGATAGAGTTAATTTTCTTCGTAGTAGCTGGGGCTACTACTAGTTAGTCTGGGGCTTTTGTTGTTAAGTGCAGTAAAAAAGAACAGCCCGAAGTGTAGAGTCAGCTGCCATTTCTATAAGTCACCTTTTGCTTAAGGAAAAAAAAAAAAAAGATTGCTAGAGTGAGAGCACTAGTTTGAGACCTAAAATACAGTCATTCTGACACAGAGAATGCCAGTCATCCACATAACGTTGGAGAATAGTCCACAACTCTCCAGCCAGGACAGCACTAGTTACACCATGCTCTGAAAAAAACCCACACTGCAAAAGGGCAGGAACAGATGGACCCTCTACCATATTGGCAATTTCCATGAGACAAGAAAACCTCTGATTCTCAGGAGGCAAACTGAGCACAGGTGGAACCCATCTGAAGGGACAGGATGTGTTAAGCATGGTTATCAGGATGGTGTGAAGGGAATTACATTTGCCTTCTTTCTTAGCCAACATCTGTAATGTGTTAGATTGCTTCACTCTCCTTATATTTCGCATCTCAAACTGCCGTGGTTTTACCCCAGCCAGCAACTCAGCACCACTCAGCCGCTCGCTCACTCCCCCTCAGTGAGATGGGGGAGAGAATCAGAACAGTAAAAGTGAGGAAACTCATGGGTTGAGATAAACACAGTTAAATAGGGAAAGCAAAGTGTGCACGCAAGGAAAGCAAAACAAGGAATTCATTCACTCCTTCCCATCGGTGTTCAGCCATCCCCAGGAAAGCAGGGACCCATCACACCTAACGGTTACTTGGTAAGACAAACGCCATCACTCCAAACTTCCCCCTTCCTCCTTCTTCCCCCAGCTCTATATGCTGACCATGACGTCATATGGTGTAGGATACCCCTTTGGTCAGTTGGGGTCAGCTGCCCCGGCTGTGTCCCCTCCCAGCTCCTCGTGCACCCCCAGCCTGCTCGCTGGTGGCGTGGGGTGAGGAGCAGAAAAGGCCTTGACTCTGTGTAAGCACTGCTCAGCAGTAACTAAAACATCTCTTTATTATCAACACTGTTTCTAACACAAATCCAAAACACAGTCTTATCCTAGCTACTGTGAAGAAAATTAACTCTATCCCAGCCAAAACCAGCACATTCTCCACCCTTTATTCCCTTAGGATTGTATCTGCTCCAAGTGGAGCCTTATCTGTGAGCCACAGTCTCTCCAGGGGTATACCTGCTGCGGCATAGACTTATCCAGAGCCGCACAAACACCTGAGTAAAACTGGATTCAGAGAAAGAATGTAAATTTTCCTTTATCTTCAGCAACGAGATTCCACCCAAATGCCATTGCTCCTGAATAAATTACATAGAAAAGAGTTAAATGGCAAATAAAATGGATACTCACTGTTATCTGTGTCTCATAACACATGGTAATAACTTCTGGACTGTTACATTTTAGTCTGATACAGGAAAGCAATCCTGTAACAACCTTAATCCTGCTTCATATATGAGTACTTAGGAGAAGGTATATGAATTCCTGTGGATATCCACCCCACCCTCTCTGACGCACTCTAATACAAATATTATGCCTATTATGCATTGTGCCATTATTTTGAAAGCATTACTGGTTCTTTGGCACGCTTTAGAGGAATTCCACACTGTGTTCCCAGTGCTTGCCTCTTTAGGTATCAGCTGGCTTTAGGCACCTAAGTGATTATCTGGCTAGTCTCCTAAAGTAAATGAATAAAAACTGGGCTTTGCTCTGCAGGGTTCTCTTGAGAAGTCTGTCTCTATCAGTTAACCAGTGGCCCTAAGGAAATGAGCTTCTTCATTTAGCCAAGGTAAGTGTGTAATGTTGAATAGCATGAATACTTCATCTCTCCTTTTTTCCAAAAAACATAAGAAAAACATTATCTTGGATTTTCTCCCATCTTCCCTTTCTCTACCCAGTCTCTAATAGAACCACTGGCATATGAGAAATAATTCAAGAAACATAGTGATAAGCACATACACCCATAGTATGAGCACTTTCCTAAGGCAGCAGACTAACAGGGCAGTCAAACAGCCACAGTTTGTTGCTTCCCTGTGCTAAAAAAGCCAGATTGGTTGAGACTGTTGCAACAAAATGAAGAGGCAAGGCTGAAAGGGTGGTAGTTACTACTGGCAGTGTGTTCAAGCAGTAGCAACCACCTGCCGGTCCCCTCCATCTCTTTTGGAGCAGCAGCAAATAGAGCTCTCCAGGTCACTTCACAGCTCGCTCCAACTCAGCCCTCCCCAGCAGAAAGGGCCCTGGCGCTTGTGCCCTCAAGCAGCATAATCCAATTCCAATCACAACATGGAGAAGCCTCACATCTTCTCCATGCATGTTCAAGAAAACACTGTGGGTATATAATTTTGCCCATAAATGTAAAATAAAAAAAAATTAAAAAAAAATAATAGCACAAGATTTTACAGGTGGTTATATTGAAACAGCTGGAGTCAAAACTGCCTTGCATAAGATCAACCCACAAGCCAGCAACAGCAAGAAGAAAACAAAGTTGTTTCAGTCCAGTCACTGGAGCAAGAATTTCACTTGGACTTTGAAAAAGCCAGCACTGTCACTGGAAGACGACGGTCTCCTCCTGCTCAAGGGAACAAGGTTACCCTTGCGCTGCTGCAGCTGTTATATATGCCCATGAGTAACCAGATCAAGAACTGAAAGAAGTGCAACTGACCCACCAAAAATGGGTAACCCGTGAACTTAACCCAGACCAGCTCCACATTGTAGACCAATGGAGTGGATGGCGTGGGATATGGGAACAAACAGCAATAGTGCAGGAGGACAGGGAGGGACTGGCATTTTGTTCTGCTTTTTTGGAACAGGACAGTAATGTTTTCCCTAACTTCTTCCAGCTAGAGTAGAGGCAGCAGAAGCTATCTCTTCACTGACAGAAATACATAATACCATACCGTTGCAAAGTGATGCCAAAGGATGCCAAAGAGATGCTTAAAGTTACAGTGGGAATACTGCTTTGTAATAAAGCTGTCTTTACAATTTTGATTTGCTGGATCTTTTCTGCTGGCAGTAATGGTGGTGTAAAGAAGATGTGAATCATCAAAAGAAATTAAGAAGAAATTAAAAATTGAAATTTTCTTTTCTTTGACTGAAAGCTCTCTGAATTTCATTTGACTGACTTATTTAAGACAAAAAAGAAATCATTTCCAAAAATGTAGCGTGCAATGTTCTTCATTAGAAGCAAGAAGAACATAGATTTAAAATTATTTCAAGTTATTAGAGCATATAAAAGAGCCCTCAAACGCAATGTGGTTTTTGCTGAGGACACAAAAGTTGGGGGAAGAGTAGAAATGCCAAAAAAATCACTATATTTAGAGAAACCAAAGTCCTACATATTCTATATGAAGTATAAAGTAAGACATCTACTGGCATTTCACAACGTATAGTAATGTTTGTGGTTCTCACAAGATAACCCAGTGATTAGGATGTTTTAATCTTAAGACTTTTTAAAACTTATGAATAAATACAAAAGAACGTTACTGAAAAAATGAGAGCTTCAGCTAAAGTAGTGCTGTATTACCCTGATTATTTTTAATGAACTTTTCCACAGATTTCATTTACATAAAAAAAGCTCTTGTGTTTCAAGGGAATGATCATGGCGCCTTTGAAATGAAAAATGGCCAGTAAATGTCAACACAACCAAGATAGATCTTTTGGTATTGTAGGTAAAACAAAGCTTATTTTTTCAATATTAAACATAATTTTCAGGATGAGTGTGGTCTTTTTTGCTAGAACATTACAACATGATGAACAAATAACTATGAAAAAGACTCCTACATTTTTTATTATTTAAGAGACCTGGACCCAATTTGTGTGTTTCACACACATGTCGAGAGTTAACTCCTAATTCATGTCAGTAGGATAAACAAAAGTGCAATCAAGTCCATCAGGTCTTACCCCAGTTTGAAATAAAACTTCACAAATTCCTGATGGCAAGAACCATCCCAGTTTACAACATTTAAGGACAGAGCTGTGCCCACTGAGTAATGGTGCGCACCCATCGTGCCTGTATCCAGCAGCTGTTCCAAGGGACATCTGCATTTAGAAGAAACAGTATTTCTAGCACCATCACCTGATAAGGAGCAGTTTCCGTAACTCCACAGCAATCTGTTTATGTTTTAACTACAACTTCAGGTCGGAAGTGATGTCGTAGCTGAGTTTCCTCCAAGCTTCTTGGTCTTTTGACTGCAGAGTTAAACTTAAAAATATTCTACCTCTTACGTGCAGAAATCGGTCTGCAAATACAAAGAGTCCAGTATGTTTTATTTCTAATAACTCAATGTTTTTTAAGCATGTCTCACAACTTCAGAGCATTGGTGTTCGCCATCCTCTCCCTCAGTTTTGTAAGCAAAAAAATGCTGCTGAGAACACACGCTGAATCAATGTATTCCTGAACAACTGGACAATGCACTGACGTATAGATAACAAAGTAAAAAAGTTAACTTTATTTATAGAAATCAAACTGTAAATTGAATTATTTCAGTAAACGCAAAATAACATGACATGGGAGTGAAGGAAAAACCAGCAACCTAGCTCTAAGTAAGTTTCCCAGGAACTTACTTTCACCCCAGTTCATACATATGTTTAATTCAAAGGCCAACATCATCGTCATGCCCCTCCATAGGCTTGGTGGGGAGAAACAACATTTTCACGCACCCTGTCAGAGCCCATGCACTGATTACAGTGCTGAAGCTGTGCTCAAGTATAGATCATTCTCCCTGGATGGGGGGGATCCACTATGACTTGGTGCATGACTCTTCACTATGCCATGCACAAAGGACAGCAGCCTTAAACTCCTCCGATTCCTTGACAATTACAAGCGCAGCAGGTGGAAAGAACCCATATATCAAGGACAGAACATGTGTTGATATATTCACATTGACCACATATGAAGAAATTACAGATTCTTGAGAGTAACCATTAGTTCTTCTTCAGGTACCCTAAGCATGGGTAGGGTAGCATTGTACATTTCAGTATCCTTACAGTATAAGAGGAAGAAGAAGCTTCAGTCTCTCAAGTTAACACTGTTTTCTTGACCCAAATATATCACCTTTTTCTTTTCTTTGTACCTGGTCTTGTCTAAAGCAAGCAGATGATGACAACTGCCATTAATGAAATATTTTAGGATAGGGAAAAAAAGAAAAAACCAAACTCCAAAACGCCAACCTATTTTTTTGCCACAACCTTTGCAAGGGCATGCTTCTAACAACAGCCATCTATGGGTAACCACAGCCAAACAACAGTCTGAATACTCTCGTTGTAACAAAGCAATATATTTGGATACATATCTGGAAGAAGCATGTCAATTCTCCAGCTACAACTTAGCTCACATGAAATTCTAAAACTGCTTAAGGACATGGCTGCTTATGATCACAGCATTACTGTGTTCAAATGGAACATAATACAAAGAGTACGGGCCACGACTTCCTGAAATTCGTTCAACACAAAAAGGCATTAGAAAGGGTCTTCTCAGCACAAAGCGGGAAATGCTCTGAAAGAGGACTCCATGAACACCTGCAGCATTTTCTCAGAGTTTCAGGCAGAGGTAGTTTTCTTTATCTATCAGACAGCATTTTAAGAGCCCTGAATAGCTCTGGACCAAACTCAATCACACAGCAGAACCGAATCTGGAACGCCCATGAGAAAGAGCTTAGGAGGCTTTATCTATTTTACATGCAATTAATAATTCCTGATTTGGCACCAACTGTGCAGGCTTGTAAGATCTTTTCCAACAACGTTGTTGAGCTCCAAGCCTTGTGCAGACTGTCGCTGAGCCGCCCCTGTCCATGGTACTTGTCCAACCAGCCCCAGGCCGACACAGGCCACCAAGTGCACTGACTTTGGGTTGGTGGCACGTCTAACCACACGGCTGTTATGTCAGGTTTGGAAGGACATGTACTACAGTTGCATTGGCCAAAAGCTGGCTTTGCCGGCATGGATTAGTGAACAAGATTCTGGCTTACTTTCCTGATTCTGGAAAGCTCAAGTCTTCCTACTCAGATCTTTGGTGAACTGAGGTGAGGCTAAAACCTCTTAAAATGACAATTCTGCCATTCATGAATGCAAGCCATGGAAATCAACTAAGTCCAGCCTTTGAAAATACAGGTGTCTCAGGTGTCATTCAGTTACAGTGAAATCAAATACAGAACATGAGTCTTTTTCCAACTGAGTCCTGAAGGACTCCTGACCTGACCAGCCTGGCAGTCCCAAGCACGCCAGGATGGTTATATGTAGGTAGTCATAGAAGATCCAGTTCTCTGAGTTTACAGGTTGTTCCAATGTCCTTCCCAACTTGTTCTGTTAGAATCAGCGTGGCTAAAAGGTATGTATTACACAGGGGTTGTTGTTTGTATAGTACATGTCCTATGGGTATAAAACATTACAAACGTAGCTCCTAATCTTAGGTTCTTGCATGTATGCCTTTCCATACTTGTCTTTAGAGGAAAGGTATATTCACAGTACATAACTTTTGACACCAAATATAGGATTTCAGCCTTCCTGAGATGCCCCTAAAATCAGAGAGAAAGTCTTGCTATTTTACTAGATGATTCAGGGAACCATTACACTCACTAAACAAATAATGGTGCCTTGGCTGTTTATAACAAGCATCGACTATGCCTATCAACTACAGCAACAAGCATGTCACATCAACACGATTCCCAAAGCCTGAAAATAGGAAGTCTAGATGTTTACCCTCTACAAATCTTGAGTTCAGAAGCAGGTTGACAGGGGCTCTTCTCTCTTCTTCCTCATCTCAGCCCCCTCCATACAAACACCAAACACAATGAAAGGCACTGAAAGATATGTAATTTTCATAAAGCTGACTATAAACCAGCTTATTCAACCTCTTCAAAAAGAAACAGACTATCTTCCCTGTTTTCCAACCACTCATTCAAGAAACTGAATTAAGGAAAATGACCACAGATCTTCAGACTGAGATTCTCCATCACCAATGACTTTCTTGTCGTAACTGAGATAGCATACAGGTCTGAAGCAGTTTTTGCCAAGTTCCCTCTACTGTTCTTGAAGTACTGGTTCAGATTAAAATGAACTAAATTACAACAAATAGTCAAGCCCTTTCTATGTTAAACTGTAAGTGCAGACACACACTCGTGACCTCATATGGAAAACAGAGAGAAACAAAAGATAACAGTAGATACGAAGCACACTGCTAATCAGGGAGCAAAACTAGTTCAATCACAAAGGCGAGATATGTTCTCTCTTGCTCAAGGAGTCTAGCTAAGTACCTGAGCCAAAGTAACTGGAATTAGGTGAGACAAATCCTGCCCTGTAATGTAGCCAAAAGGGATTATTTCAAATGGTACTTACTACCTATTTAACTGTCCTTATATACTCCAAAGGACTGATATAAAGGCAAGATTCTAACAGACACTCCTGATAAACATTTACTTCTCGATCAGGTATTGCTCTGCTAGTTCATGATGACAATGTTACACAAGAACTCAACATTAGAGCACTTCCTCAAAATCAAAAGATTTTTAGGCCAGTTCTTTGCATGTAAAAACCAATTACACTCAGAGTGTAACTGGTTTAGTAGTCACCTCCATCAACTCACAGTACTACAGCTAAAGACCAGAATAAAGCAACAGAAGTGACTTTACACTTCTAGCCAATAAAGCACTGGTTTCCTCTGTAATTTCAGTATTTAAAGTGAGTCATCAGCCTCATGAAACTAAAATTGAAGACTCATTACATATGGCACAGGTATTGTTGCTTGTTACTAAAAATGCCTGATAGTTCCCATGAAAACATACTCCTGGGTTTGGTTGTCCATAATTTCCTCAAGTTTTGAGTTTGAACTGAAACTTTCTGTGGTGTTTGAAACACAACACTTTATTTTTCCATGGAAAATTTCTAACACCTATCATATTTAGGGTGAGTTTGTGGAAGGCAGGAGGAGAAAGATAACACCTCACTGGAATTAAAAATCCTGTTGACAATATTTCTGGAAATTGGAGTATTTTTGGATTTTGAGCTCTCTGGAAAACTCATGAAAACTATAATATTGTGCCAGTGAAAAAGCTCATATAGACCACACTAAAATGTGTTCAAACTTTGTGTTGTTATAAGGTTTTGAAATTACTGTTTGACACTTAAAATAGTCTCTACTGAACATATGCAGTCAGCTAAAACCTCTTAATACTCCATCCTCAGAGCTCAAATGATTCCCATAGTGCTCCCAGCTGCTGCCCACCAAAGAAGGACATGGCACTTAAAGTAAGAGCAAGCAGTTTGTGAGGGGTTTTTGGTTTTGTTTTAAAGGAACTGTCTTGTTACTCAAGTTGGTGGAGAGGAAAAATCTGATCTGAACACTGAAGGAAACAAAATTTAAACCCAGAGACGTTAGAAGAAATGAAAGAGTTAAGGGAGGAACTCTGACAGAAAGCCTGATGAGTGTCTGAGAGTTATGAAAAGAGCTTAAGTGACTGGTATAAAACAGGGAAATAATGGGAAAGACTAAATGCTGTTTGGCTGGAGGGAACATAGGGATTAGGACTGATGTAAACAATGTTAAGGAAAGAAATGGACAAGAAAAGAGACTGAAGCTACAACTACATACTGAATAGTGGTACTGCAATACTCTCTCTGGTTCGTTTGTCTCAGGCCAAACTCAGCGTTTAGCTGGCACAGGGGGTTGTGTCCCACCAGAGAGAACCAGAGTGGGTAATTCAAGAATATAAAAAAAGCCCAGAACAGCAGCAAAATATCCACCTTTTCATTCTCTTTTTTCAGATGAACACATTCCTCTGTCTACTCCATTATACCATCACACAAACACAGCTGTGGTGCCAGAACCCAAGACAGACAGTGCAGAGGGGGGAAGAGGTGATGGGAAGAAAAGATGTTTAAGCCAGGTTAAACTGGGGAAGAAATTAATGTAAATGACTTGATGAATATTGATGAATGGATTGATGATGTAAATGACCTGATAAACTGATGAAGATTGAAGGAAGTTGATGTAGGAAGGGGAAAATGTATAGACAGATCAGAGAAAGAAAGCTAGGACAGGCTGGGAAAGAGTCTAAATGGGAAAAGAAGATCTAAGAGTAAAGATTAAAAAGGCATAAACAGAAAGTACCACATCAAGTTTGAAAAACCAGCCCAAGGATGAGCCCAAAACCAGCAGTAAAACTTACTGAATCCCGACTATGTCTGTTTTCAAGTGCCTCATTTCCTTATCTGCAACACAAAGATAATGCTGCCCTTTCAGCTCTTGGATAACATTTAGTGACAAACCACAGAAAAATCCATGAGGAAAACAAACACTTCATAACAGGGTTTGCATAGCACAAAATGAATCCCAAAGCCTTGGGAAGCACTGGTGATAAGACCAGCTATTTAAAAGGTGTTCCTTAAGTGCACAGGTGCGATGGTGCTCACTAACTGAAGCAGAGCACCTGTGGAAAAAGCCGTACCACTGTGCAATCAAAGACTGGATCAGCTTCCACACAAAGAGGGCATGCATGCCTGCAAAGTAAGATCATACAGGTATTTCTTAATTTTGAAGAGTCTTCTTAATCAAGCTTAGAAGTATTCTTAATGCATTTGTCCATAATAATCTTAGGAAACATAAGAAAGCTTTATCAAAGCACATGTAAAAGAATATTCTTAGCAACCAATATGCCTAGTTCATAAATACTACAATCAATGTTTCCATCACAGATATTAACATAATACTAAAAGCAAGCTTATGGGGGCTGACTACTGACTTTTGAGAAGTTGGAAACCGTGTCTCAAAGTTGCTGCCTGAAAAGCAAAACTTTGGCCCACCATAGTGCCCGGGAAAGAAAACAGCGTCTGCTCACCGAGACCACTCTCGGCACCCAGGGGCAGGCTACCAAGATTCGGAGCACCCAAGGTGAAAGCCTGCAGACAAGGGACCCTTGTTACTCCAGATACATGAAGCTTATGAGGAGCAAGTGCCGTGCAACCCTGCTGTACCCAAAGCCAATCTGGGGTGAAACTTCAAAAATGACAGAGCTCTTTTTGAAGCAGGGATTTGGAATACAAAATTAGGAAGTCAGGGAGTGGGGGCGGCAGGCACAGAGACAGGAGAGACAGGGATGGAGGAAGTTGAGATCCTTGTCTAGTCAGGTGATAACGTATAGTAGGAGGGAGGTTAAGTAGGAAGAAACAGGATATCGTGCCCAGTATTGGCAGAATTCTTTAAGACCCTACCTGGCATTTAAATAAACCTACTTAAAATACACTACAGATATACTAAATCCTGAGTAGTGATTAAAGTCCACACACTGTAACAGCTGAACCGTCTGATGGCACTCCTCCCAGCTACAGCAGTATTTTTAAAGTTTCTCTATTTCAGGGAACTGTGACATGTCAAAAGAAAAAACCAGTAAACTCCAAAAGAAAGTCTGTCCATCCCAGCCTTTCATTAAAGGCAACCCTTAGGATCTGCCCTCAAACACTGATCTTTTCCGTGGGATATTAATGCTCCATGGATTCTTGGCAGCAGGGAGACTTTTCTTTATGAAGACCCTCTCAGCAGCTCACATACTGTTCTCCTTCCTTTAATGTGTCTTTCAGGCCTGATACAACATGGGGCCACTCAGGTGCAAACCTTAAGCTCCTCCTTTCTATATTCTCTTTCATCCAGAGATTTTTAGATTACTGAGCAAGTTCAGCAAAAATACATTGCCCCACTCCTGTAACTTATTGCTTTCTGGAAACATTGATCTGTGGGACTGAAACTTTCCAGCCTTGGTCCTAAGTCCACAGCCCTATGGTCCCCCCTGCTCCCATACACCCTCAATACCTCTTCCCTTTTTTATTTAATCACTTTCATCATCTCCAGGAGTGTGGGGGGGGGGAAAAAAAAAGAAAGTACTTTTAAGGTTGGAAGAGTATTTGTTTTCTTGCTGTCAACAAAGCAAAAAAGGCACACAAAAAAATGACTTATTTTGCATGGTACCTACATCAGTAAACTCTCTTCACTAAGATCTCTGAGAAGAAACTTCAAAGTGCTAAATTATTGAAAACTCCACCCTAAACTAGAGAAATACTATATTTTTTAGCAGCTAGTGCCAGCCAGTGCTCCCGTATCGCTAGGGGGCAGGAGGTGGGCACAGTCTCCTCTCCTGGCTTGACAGCACCAGCTTTAGTATCAGGAATTTAAATGGAAAAAACTGGAAACGCCTCACATACTGAAAACAAGAAAAATTCCTTCTTGCCTGAAAATATGTCGAGAAAGAAATCCTGTTAGAATTAAGAAATTAATAGTTTAAGGAGGTCTTCAATCCCCACTTTTTGTAAAACTTGGAGGAACAGAAAAAACCTGTGCTTCCTCTGGCTTCAGGGACCCCAAACCACAACTCTTCTCCCCTGGCTTCCGTAGGGAAGACAGAATAACCTGTCTGCATTTCCACAGCACCTTGGCTCTGCTGCCTCTGCAGGTCTGCTCACCCCTGCCCATGCATCCACTGAGAACCTTCATGTACACGTTGGGAGTGGGAGGATGCCAGCCCACCCTCTCCTGTCTGCACGCCAATGCCACCATCAGTGGCTCCGGTCCTGCATACAGCAGGTGGCAGAGGGGGTGAGTGAAGGAGGGCAGTAAGTAGCACTGACAGATGGTAAACTGGTCCTTATACTTCATAACAAAGCAGTAAAAAGAATTTCCATCTTTGCTCATTCAACCTGTGTAAACACGCAGCTATTAGCTACTTCTGCCTTCCCAAGGGGCACGTGCTACTCCTTCTGTGCTCCTCAGGGCGATGCAGAAGAACAGACAAGCAGAAACTCTCCACAGCAGCAAACAGAAATGTTAATATTCACATATGCTTACTAAGGTTATCCCTCACTGTCATCAGCCTATCAATATTGTGCAGTTCTTCTTAGACACATATGTAGGAATACAGCATTTATGATAGGTTAATAATTAATACTGTGGTAATACATGCAAGCCCTATGGCTTAGCTTTTAGATTCTTGAATCAGCCATGTTTTTTTAATATTTTGATGCAGTAGCATCAGAGGCTTAAAGCAGTTCATTGCCTCATGGTAATGAAAATAAGTATTTTAAGAGTTTACAGTCCACTGCTCCCATTTTCTGACTGCACCTATGAGAAGACGATTGACAGAAATGCATACACATGCATATTGGCAAAAAATCCAGACAGACAGGGCTAAGATGTAACTTAAAATAAATCAAACATAGCTGGATATGGAAATGAACTCTGAATACATTTGAAGAACCTAATTTTTGACACGTCCTTATGTCACATAATAATCACCTTCATGGAATAACAGTCAGCACGTCCTAATTATCCTACACTTTTGACCCTACCTCCTCCTTTAAAGTCCTTAATTTTCCCTGCTTCTGTATCAGGATAGAGCACTCTGTGCAGCAGCCTAGCAATCACCATCACAAATAGCTGTGGAAGTATCGAATCTTGACATGGGAATAATCAAACACTATTTCCCAACTGTATTTTACTGTGTTTTATGTGCATATATTCAATACAAGTAATTCATAGTGAAAACGCCAGCAGCCACATACTTTGTGCAAGTGTTCCTGTCTGTGCCGTCTTATGAATGTCTTTATTTTATGCACATTTTCTCCTTCTCTGATGAATCAGGGTTTGGATACTTTCAGGCTAAAAGATTACTACAAAAAGGCAGAAATACTCTGTAATATGCTCCTACCAGTTGGAATTGGTACATTGTTTTCAAGGCTCGTTCATGAAGTTTGAGTAGTTAAATCATATAACATCCACAATGGCTTTAAAGACCCCTGGGACTACTTCCCAAGTACTTATTCTTTGCTTAGTAGTTAAGGATGTGCATTTTTCATGCTTCAGTTCCTCATTTTACACGGGGTCTGCATAGTCTGAGGTGTCAGATTACATGGGAATTTCACAAAGCATAAAAAAAAAATTACACAAAACCTGATGATTCATTTTCATGGAGACAGAAAGCAACCCAAAGCCTCCCAGTGTCTGTCAGCTTTAAAAACAAGGGAAATCCATAATTTTATGGTGGTGTTATTGCTGAATTCCATGTAGACCATGAGAACCCTATATCCTCCTCACGAGCAGTCCTAACATGAAAGGCTATTTCATATAATGCACAGAGCAAGGAACAGCTCCGTTTATTTGTAGATGTGTAAATTACTATAGGGTGGTTAAACTTTTGAACTCAAATTTGCTTCAGTGCCAATTCCCATCCCAGACCGGGAGGACTTGTACTGTACGCTGTGCATTAGGACCATCTGGCTCTGCTTCCAGATGGATCATGGATCAGAATCACATCCAGGGAGAAGGGAGGGAGGAAGAGGGAGGAAGGAGAGGGCAGGGCTTCCTCCATAAACTAAGGGAACATTTAAGGTCGTGTTTGGCAGGAAACTCAGTGTAATGCATGCACAGATCGAGTCTAATAAATATAATTTTAAAATATGCAGATGAGAAATGAAGAAAGGAAACACTAAAAGCATAGAGAGGAAAGCAAGGAGGATATTTTCCCTCTTTTTAAACTGCATGGCTTCCAAGGTCAAGCTCTCCTAACTACCCTTACACAAGTAAACAAATGCATTTAGTCTTAAAGAGATATTTGCAGAAGTGAAAGAAGATTCAGCTACCAAGCCAAGGAGGTTTAGTGTTTACATTACCAATCATGGAGATAGCATAATGTGCCCTCTTTTCTGGTACAATGAAAGGCATTGCAATCTCAGTACTTCTAATCTAAAGAGTTCATGAACCAGGAGGACAAATCCATTTGTTATTTTTTCATTCCATGGCTTTTCAAGACACAAGAAGAGGCACATCTTGAGGTTTCTGCACACACATAGCCGGAAGAGGTACTGAGCCATCAGGTATAGGTTCGATTCCTCTAGGACCGTTACATCTGATATGAACTACAACAAATGGCACCTACAAAGCTCACTGATGGAAAGCTGGCAGCATAGCCGATTTCACAAAGGGAGATGGTGTGGCTGCATCACAGTGATGCCGCACCTAAGCTCAGCAGTGCTGCTCATTAACAGGTCTTATTAGCACAGGTACACTACTTTGCTACTGATTCGCTAACACAGCTGTGGTTTGTTTGGTTTGGTGGGTTTTATTTTGGGTTCTTCTGGTGGTGGTGTTGGGTAACTTAGGTTGTATCTCCATGTGGAGCTGCCCCAGACTATGTGGGCATAACAGCTTCCAGGTGGAGTTGCCATCTGGCGGTATGGTTTCATGGGACTGCAGTCTGATGTCCAGCATAAAATGAATTATATGAATGTTCAAATCCCCATAGGACAAGTGTCCAACTTTGATATGCTTTCTGGCGGACTCAGCAGAAAGATCAAAGAACTGAATTTAGAGGGAGACTGAGCCAGCAAGGTCCTCTCGGAAGCAAGACTCCTAAGTAATCAAGCTTTAGGCACTTGATTTCTCTTTAAAGCACAGGCTCTTACTACAGCTACTTCAAGATGAACTGAGAAGTTTACATAATTTTAAAGAAGTCAACTTGAATATGTAGAGATATGTGCAACAACTTCACAGTCACATACTGATACCTGCAAACTGAAGGTTAAGAGAAGAAAGACAGGAAAGTTTTCGTACATACCTAGCTTCAGGAAAAGAAAGAAATACAAAGGTAAGCCTAATCGTGCGCCATCTGTTCCTATTTACTCGGGGCTGGAATACTTTTCTACAGCTGGAAAACTTGAAACAGTTCTGCAGTTCACACAAACAGGAATAACACAAAGGTACGCACGATACGCAGTATTAGCTCCATTTTCACTACTAAACTTAAATTACTACCATCTGTTTTATTGCTGCAGTACTAACCCAGCAAGACACCTCTACTTGGGATAGACATAGCCTCTCACAGACCCTATATCTAGTCTTTTGATACTTACACAAACCCTACTGATGATGCAATGCTTCACAGACATTTACTGCAGAGGAACATGCTTCCCCATGCTAAATGTTTTGTAATACCTAACCTTTAACACAAAAGGCCAAAGCCACACAATCTATCAGGGTGAAGGAGAAAAATTCAAGAGCACTGGAAGTATTCATGTCCTTGTAATAATGAGGGGTCTTTTTGATAAAAACAGCCAGCTGATTCCTGAAAATGGATCACCCCCCTGTTAGAGAGAGCACACTTATAAACCCCAAGCATGCCTAGTAGCAGTTGGCTCGATGGAGAAATGCCACCAGCTCACTGATAATTTCATGTCTGGCTTTCAGAACAAGAGGGTTATCAGCAGCAGCTTCCACCACCCACTTGCAAAACCTCACCCTCACCGTCCACTTCCTCTAGCTCCTTGACAGCTTTGGGCACACAGTGTCCTGGTGACAGACAGTAACAAGATGGTCTTTTACCACACAGCACTCAGTCATTTCAGGAATTTAATCTGATTTCCCAGAATACGCAGCACAGCCCTTCGTTCTAAAGTTGGTGTGCAGGTGGGATCGCATGCCTCTGGCTTTATAAATAGGTCTAACCGTCCGTGGCTTTGGTACATGTCTGTGATTGAGCCATTTGCCTGTTGCTTTAGAAAACCTGACCCCTTGCCTGGGCATTCATCAGTGATTCTGATCAACTCCGGTGGCTTCTGCACGTCTTTGACCACCCTGTCAAACAGCTCGGTGTCTCCTAATTCCAACAGCAAAATCACTTTCTGCTTTACAATTAGTAGCTCTTACAGCAGTTTCTTTTCACTTTTTGTTGTTGTCAGCTATGTACAACATAGCCATGTGTTGTACATACAACATATGAGTATGGAGTGTGTCAGATCGCTCAGCCAGGACCATCTTCTGCGCTTGCTCCAACATCTGTAGAGACCAACAGGACTTCATCACTTTATCAGAAGTGCAATGGGCCCATGATAGGAAAAAACAAAACTGGTTCTACTGCAACCTAGTTTTTCTGTCCAGATTATTGACTGAAGTATAGATTATTGAACTTTTGGATATACCTTATCTTTAATTTTAGATCATAATCATGGTTTTGGTTTTTTTGGGAGGGGATAAATTAAAGTAGAAATATTACCTCAAATCATAACTCTTAGCCTCCTTCCAAGCACTTGCTTTCCTATATTTCTTCTTTAAAAAAAAACAAACCAAAAACAAATGACAAACACCACAAAGCAAAAAACTAAGAACATCAAACAAAACGAAAACCATCTCTCATCTAGATTTTAAACACAGGTTCTTATTCCCCATAGAAGCACTCATATATCTCTCATATAAGAGCTCATTAGCTCTAAATCAGAGACCTGCATCCAAAGGCAGAATTTGATTCAAACCTGGTCTAGTATAAGCACAGACTGATGGTCTCATTTTTTTCCTCAGCCTTAGTTCTTTGACATTTTGCGCCGTAGCAAGGTCAAGGCCTCTCCCTGCTTGGACTGGACACCTAGCTTGTGCTTTCAGACCACAAGAGTGAACTCTAGCTTTCAGCTAATTATGGACACCACTAAATACTGTTTTGAATCCACAAGCAGGCAATTAGGGATCCAAGTACGCTCTGCAAAAAAGGCTGGATGACCTTTTGACAACCTCCTCATTGGATGTGAGGGACAGACAGGGACAGGATCCCACCGTGTAGAACCTCTTAGATCATGGTGTCAGCAGACTGACCCCTGAACCCCACTGAATAACCTCACTTATTCAGTATATTTTCAAAACAATGAAGCCCTGGTCTACACAAGCTGCTTTTCTTTCTCACTTTTCCAACAGCATGAGCTAAATTAACAGAAAGCATGAAGACTGCCATAATTCTACCGATTATTTAATTAGTCTGTGCTCAGCCATGTCATTTCATGTGTTGCTTTCTCATTCTGTGGAAAGAGCAGAAGATTTCAAAATTATATTCAAAGCATCTTCAAAATTACAATACGACTTCTATTAATCCTCATTGATTGTGGACATTTTCACCCGTCTTTCACCCATTTCCATTTATTTTTGAGTATTTAGGCAACACCCACCATACTGCAATCTTGTAAGTGGGACAGAAACTTCTAACTTCAGTGCTATGAGTGAAGTTCATCATTCTCATAGGTTATTGTCACTAAAGGGAAAAAAAGGAAAGGGGGTGGGAATAAAGGAAACAAGCCTGTTTCTGTGGGGGAAAAAAAACCCTCAAAACAAGAGTTTCTTCACATATCCGTAATAATAAGCAATAATTATAATCTGTAATAATAAGCAATGCTGAAGAGTAAAGTTAGGGTGAAGAACTAGTAAGCACAGAGGAAAGAAAAGCTGTTTTCTAAACTAGTTTTCAACAGAGTAACTCTCGAGAGAAGCCAGGGCTACTGTTGGTTTAGGGCCTATATGCTACACCGTGACACAAGGGAACACTTTGGGAAAGATACTGTCAAACAACTCTAGTTCAGGGGACCCGAGCAAAAATAAGCAGTCAGTCCTTAGCACTCCACAATAAACTGTCTGGATTTCTCAGTATTGTACGTAAAAGCCATACCTCACTTACCCATTAAAGTAACTAAAACTTTTGTGACTCATAGTTAGTCATTTTTTTGGCAGCTTGGTCTGGCTTGAACCAAGTCAAAACCACTAAGCAGAAATTCACAACCAGGAAACATTAGAGTGAAACAATGCAGAGCTTTAGAAAAAGGAAAGCAATGTCCTTAAGAAATAACTTGTACCTGGGAGCTCACTGAACCACCTACAGCCTTTACATATGTGTATATTTCCAACCTATTTTCCCTCCCAAGTCCAAAGCTATTTCTTGAAGGGTGCAGGCAAACAAGTTCACAGGAAACACTCGGAAACCGCTCAGTCAAGAGGGGCAGCCTCATGCGGGCGAGCCCTGGGGGTGGAGGAGGCAATGCTGTGCCTAAGGCTGCCCAAGCTGGATTAGGATCACAAAAGGAAAACAGTGAATTACACCAAAGGTGCTGGAGAAATGCAGCCATAATATGGAACTAAGGAGAAATCACATCCCTTTATGTTTCAGGTTAAATGCAGTGAAAATACAGAGGATATATTTCACTACAAAGGGATCTGCAGGACAAGGACACTACAGCAGTAAGGCACTAGAATTCTAGACAAAGATGACTTTTTTTTTTTTTTTTTTTTTTTTTATAAATCTCCATAACTTAACACTGAGTTTAAAGCTTATGGGACCACCTCAGTGCTAACTATGATGTATCTTCAGTGAAGTTTATTAACCTATTCACCAGTACTCCGAGTTTAGTAAAATGCAGCACTGCAATAATACACACGACTCTCACATAAACATCCAGCCCATTGCTATGGTCGTCCAAAAATAATATAGCAGAAAAACACTCTTACATGACGTATTTAATGTTTCTTTTCAGCACCCTCCTCAATGTATTTGGACAAGATTTGTCTGGCTACACTGTACTTCCAAACCTATCTTTATCTCATTGCACATGCAGACCTTTTCAGAAAGTACATGCTGGCTCCTGGAACTAAAAACCAGCTGACATAATCTTGGAGTCGTAACAAGCTTTGAACTTCCTGAAAGACAATCAAGACAAATTTCTGAAATAAACCCCACATCACACAGAAAAATCATATTATTGTAATAGATGCTAGGACACTACCCAGAGAGAAATTCCAGCTTCTCACACCAGCAAAATAGGGGGGGAAAAAAGACCTGACTTCAGAAGACACCAATCCCTAAAAGTATCTTTAAATAAAGTTTTTTAGCTCTATGGCTTACTTCCATACAGTTAGATTTTGCTGTGTTGTTGTTGGTGGTGTTTTTTTTTTTTTTATACTTATTTTGAACAAGCTGTGACCACTTGTTAATAAATGCAACAAGATGAATTTGCAGTTTCCTTATTATG
The DNA here is from genome assembly GCA_013389905.1 of Sula dactylatra. Lineage (NCBI taxonomy): Eukaryota > Metazoa > Chordata > Aves > Suliformes > Sulidae > Sula > Sula dactylatra. The sequence goes on from WEKW01009886.1 coordinate 247,956, forward strand.
ATGCCGTGGACGTTGGCACTAAGGCTCTGTTTTATCATTCATTGAATTCAGTGGACATCTCTAACTTCCAACCATGGACACCAAGCTCTTAAACACAGCACAGCTAGACAAGTCACACCAAGAAAGAGACCACTGTGCTCTCCGTGAATTCTGGATGCTTTATGGTATATACTAGTAACAAGAAAAAGCAATCAATGTGGAAACAGATTTTAATTCTTCTCAGTTCGTACCTGGATGATGTCAAATGAGATCTCAGTAAGATGAAGGCACATGCAATAGTGTGGTGAGATCACTCAGATATGACTGACTTCCCTGATCAGCAGATCATTCTGTCAACTGTGAGGCTGTGCCCTGGACCTTATCTGATATTGAAGCAGAAGAGCTGCATGGCTATCCAGTGTTTGGATTATGAGGCCCACTTGCACACTCAGGTACTATAAACACCTATCAGGCTTCCTTATTCTGAATTTTCAATATTTGGTTGCAAAATGCAGCTGAAGGGCAAAGACATCATCCAGCCACGCTAGATGAATGCCGAGCTGATAAAGGAGTAAACCCCTAGAGTGAAGGCCACGCTGTCCTACACAGCACCTTTATTTTGCTTCTAGTCTGAATTTTCTGAGAGCATCTATGGCCAGTTTCCTTCCAGAAACTTCTTTCAGCTGTAAAGAAAATCTCTTTTTTTTTTTTTCACGTTTCTGTGACCTTGTCTAGTTTCATTGTGGTTAACAGTCTTTCGCATTTGAGTATATACAAGCTACTATTCAAGTACATTTATATCACTGTACAACTACTGACATAGAACATAATTTGTGGTACTGGTTTGATTTCTTATACACCCTCAAAAGCTGGTATTTGTACAGTTTAATCTTCAAGTTCTTCATATGAAGCCGCACTCATTATTTGCATCCTTGTTTTCAATAATATAGCATTTCTGGTTCTTAGAAAATACATCTTATTTTTGTATTTGGTTTACTGCTCAATTTGCAGTTTGAGTTTTGGCAGCTAAATACATCAAAGTGACATTTTTAAAGACAGCTACATACGTCAGTCTAAGAAAATTCAAATGAGCAATCCACCACAACTATGCATTCATTAGTGCTCTCTATTTACTATGAGATCATCCAGCAGCAAAGATCCTTTGGTGTGACTGTTCTCCCCTTGCTCATAACCTCTCAAAATACTCCCAGTTTCTGGCCCGGGCTTTCTGGTTAGGTGAAAATCGCATGCATTCATTTAAGCCACAATACAGTAAATCAGCTTTCTAATCCAGTAACCCACCTATTCCGCATCACTCTCCAAACCCGACCTTTGCCAGGTACCTTTTAAGTGCCAAGAACAAAATGCAAACCTCTGATTACCTGTTTAACTCCAAAATATCTGACAGCTAAAAGTTGTTTCCAGCTAACTGACCGAAAGATATGACCATTTCGCTGTTTACTCCATAGCAACTAATCCCACTCTAAGAAGTTATTTTGCTCTGTGCCCTTTGACATTTACAAATTTCCAGTGAAACCTTTAGAATGCCTTTTCTTTCTTAGAATTACGGATTTTCAGTATAACCTACAAGAAAAGCTAGACAACGGAGAGACTATCAACATTGAAATTTTCTAACTCATCCTGCTCAGTAGTGAGTATTAATGCCCCCCTTAATTTTCCTGCATAATGTGCAAGAATCAGGACCAAACTGAGAAACATGTTCCAAGACACTTAACACAGCAAGTTGCAGCAGACCTGTGAGAGCTTCAGAGCAATAAAACCAACTTTTGAATGACTTCCTTTACCTCTCAGGATGTAGTTCTGATAATTCTGGTCGGCCTCTGCTCCCACTTTGATTAAGCAAGTCAGACCTTCAGCCACCACAAACTCATGAACCAAGTCCTTGTCATCCTGCCATGGGAGAAAAGAAAAGCTTGTTAGAATTTTTAAAGACAAAGAAACAGGATGTATTATAATGTAAAACCAAATGCATGCCTGCAACATTGACTTTATGTTTCAGATAATGTAAGCAAGTTGATACAAAAGCCGTTATACAGAAGACCAGAAGCAGAATTCTGAATTTTAAAATCAGAAGTAAATACATAGATGCAAAGCAAAAGACCCCAAGCTTTTACCTTTAAGTCAACCACAGAAGATTAATATCCATAAAGCATGACTTTTGTTTTTTTCATTAAGGGCTTGCAGACACTGTATCTGATATTAAAATCTCATCATATCACATAAATAGACATCCTTAAAGCCTTAAAGTGTCAATATCAACAGGAGAAGGCCATCTACATACCTTAGCCTAATTCCAGTTCCAGTATTTGAAGTGCATACAACAAAACTTTTGAAATTGGTGTTTATTGCAATGTAGTATCATATTCATTATCTTAACGTAATAGTAATTCATATTTAGAACGGGAAAATACAGTGTTGAATATAAGAACACTAGGAGATAATATTCTCACATTATGATGGAAAACACAGTGAATGTAAGAGGAAATACTTGTTCCTATTTGATGGAGTTGAACTTGTTAAAGCAACCCACTTTTTTTTTTTTTTTAAACCATCAGTCTTTTACTCAGGGCAGCAGAATGACTCCATATCACTTACCAGGGAGGGGAGGGCTTTGCTGGGCGCTACGTGCGTAATATTATGCCAAGGGACTATAGAGCACCGTTATCTAAAGCTTGCCTTTTCTTACAGAAGGCTCACAGACAAACAAAAGGCTACTAAAAACTTGATTAAGCAGCACTTAATAAATTAGCCATACAAATTAAGCACAAAACCAATTTAAAATATTAATGGAAGAGAAGTACTCTGTGGACAAAATCATCAGAGTTGCCGAGTCCCTTCTTTTCATTATTTTTAATATATGTTCTCATACACAACAGTGTATTAGATAGAAGTTTCAGCTTCTCAATAACACTGCCCCGAGAAGCCAAGATCCAGACAGTAGATAGTTTTGTTGAGAGTGATTTCTGAATTCACCACAAACACTTAGAAAACCTGCAAGGCAAATAAAATAATCAAGTCCCTTGTAGTGTGAAAATTCACTTATTGCAAAGGTCTTTCAGCCTGACAGATTATTTCTTAAGAATTTCCTTCTTCCACCAGAGCTAAGTTACCCAATTCTTAAAGGCTGACCAAATGGGATATTTAAATCTGTAAGGTGATCTAGAAATTTGTAAGAAATGCATAAATTATGAGAAAATTCTGTTTAATGTTTCAGGAGAAGGTCAAATCTGTTAAAACAATTTAAATACATATTCTACAGTCATGCACAGATACACAAATTTGTCACATGATAAAGGTGATTTATCCTTAAAAAAGTATGTAACAAAAAAGCATACAATCATTCCCCACATCTTTGCAAACGTATGCAGTAAAACCCCAAAATCTGTAAGATAAAATCCACCGCTGTGCACACTTGAACTAAAAATTTTATTTATTTCTTAGTCTCAATGCTTTATTTTTTGAGGGTGTTATTTTTTTCTTTAGATAGTTAAAAGCCTCGATAATGTTTTCTGAAGAGACAGGAAGTTTACAAAGTCCTATGTTGGACCAGGGCACTACAGACACAAACACTGTTTTATGAAGATGACAAATTTCCTCTATCTATCCATTTGCAATATTCAAACCACGATGGGATTACTAGTAGAGAAGAGGAAGAGTACACAGTCTACCTGTTAATACCAATGGTACTAATTACATCCTGATTTCCTGTTGTACGCAACAGTGTTTTAAAGGTGCTTGCACAGATCCCCCACCACTGCAGCCCACCAGGGAACTCCCTTTGCGGTTCCAGAAGAGAACTGAAGAATTAAGACGGCTGTTTACATTGAGCAGCTAAGGACTTTTTTACAGCAGGGGATGTTTGGCTGGCAGAGAGGCTGATGTACCTTCAGCCAAGCCATCAACCTAAAGAGCATGTCCCAATGCAAGGGACAGGGGCCTAGGAAGGGGCACGGTCAGCCAGGACGCCTGGACCTCTGTCTGTGCCATCCCAAGCAGTGACCTCTGGCAAAGCCCTTCCCAAATGCCATCACTGAGAGGACCGAACTCTTAATTTGGAAGCAATTAAGTTAATTTGTGCACCAAGTGATGCCAAAATTCACAAGGTGAACTTCTAGAACAATATTTTACAACAACTGGAGTCCTGGAAAAATAAGAAAAGGGCACCAGATAAAACACTTTCTGATGGTCAAAGCTGTATCTCAGGTTCATTCCCCTCAAACTTCGGGTACTTGATTTAAAATCAAGCAACTACAAATAAATACAGAAAAAAATATGCATGCATGCAATACATAGATCCAAATCACACTGGATAGCAAGCAACATGCAAGCTCACCTTGTATGATGGAGCGCCACCTCCAACAGAGCAGGGAGGCAGAACCATACCCAGGGACCCCAGAGGAGTCTCCTCTCTGGCCACCCCTCAGAGCCAGGCAACTGCTCTCTCCCATACATCCCTTTATATATGGTATTTTTAACTCAAAGAAACTTGAGTAATCTCTTGTCCTTCAAGGATTTTGAATCTTGTTTCTCGTAAAACTCAAGAGAGAGGAACATATCCCTGGAATTTGTCAGCTAAGCTTAAAGCAAATTATATTCAGGGTTCAGGTACACTAAGGCTACACACCATGGTAATTCACAAGGAGTTTGCACACCTAGAAAGTAAGTGACACTTTATGCCAGAATCAGTGGTTAAAAATTCCCTGCTACTGAAGAGAGAAGGTGCCAAATTTCCCCTACCCAGAGTGGGCAGTGGTGGGAGCAAGGGCAAGGGACAGAAGGGACAGGAGCACATAGAATTTAGAAAAAGTAACAGAAATCAGTAGCATAATGCAGAATCAAGAAAGCTGTGGGGAAAGCACCCTCCAAAATAGTTTTTCTACAAATCCGATGACAAATAGATACATATTTTATTGGGGAAAACCATTGTCTAATTTAAGAGAAACAAGATATATAACAATATAAACTACCGAGTGAAATAACCACAATTATTTTTTCAGATGGTAACGGTGTCCTAGTTCAGAGCACACCTCCTTGTTCTTTAAATACATTTTATTGATACTTGAGTAGACATTTTGGTTTTGTATCAAGTGTGTTTGCAACATCCTTGAGTTGAGAAAAAAAATCCATTCTGGAATGACTCACAGTCAAATAAGCAAGACTGGAAAAACAGCAAAAAGGAAGAATAACTGTGGTGTGTGGATTCTGGCGCTTGTTAATAGACCTAACATGCCTGTTTGGGAAAAATAAAATACATTTAAATAATACAAAACAACTTGTCCCTATACTAGAGAAGTTAACAGTAGTTCAGCTTTAGAGACCTTCAGGTAGAACCCAAAAACAACAGAAAATTTTTAACTGCACATAGCAATTAAGGGCTGCTGACATTCAGTGAAAGATAAAAACTGAAATACCCATTATAACTTTAAAATGTGAATGCATATTAGAGGATCACCTGGGGGAAAGTTAGCATTTAATTCTCAAAATACCTAATGCTAAAGATCTGTTTTATGTTGGTGACTTCTAATTTTTTTTTTGTTTTGTAGGTTTTTTCTGTTTGTTCTTTTTTTTTTGTTTTGTTTTAAAATAACGACCTCCCCAAAGCAAATTGTGAGATCTGCCTTCTGGAACTTTTTCAAAGCAGCTGAAGGAGTAAACCACTACAGCATACGGTCATCCTTGACTGAAAGGAGATATATTGCAGGGCAACAGCAGAGGAAATGAAGGGGACAAGGGACTTTAACCAGACTGCTTTTGGAAAGCACTGAATAAACAAATCAAACCTGAATTAAAAAAAAGGCTTTTAAGGTACTTCTCCTTTCCCAAATAGAAGGGAAAAAGAAGGTGTAATGAAGCAGAGTACAAACACATCACACTCTAGACATAAATCTGACCTCAGTACATTATCTGTCCCATCATGTATATACGATGAGAGGAAAGAAGCAAACATCTGGAATGTGCACAGAAAGATGAAAGGCATCCAAGCCCATACGTTCTACATTGAAAGGAGAATGTTTACATCAATTTTGGTCTAGGATAATCTTTTCAGACCCATTAACTCACTGACTTGCCAAGTTAGGTGACCTCAAGAGTAAAGGCTACTCTCTAGCAGTGGTAAGAGGTTCAGGTTTCCAGGAAAAGAGCATTCATTGTACGGAATATATGGTGTGTGTGACAATGATATGTACAAGTAGCTGCCGCATGTGTGTGATAACAGTTAAAAGGAGGCAGGGAAAGGTTGTCATTTGCTATGGAATTGGACTCCTCAGCTAATATTGCAAAGATGTATGACCCCTTAATCAGCAGGCATTAAAGCACTGATGAGAAAAGCAGCAAAACACAGGCAAAGCTCTCTAAGCTTCCTGCTAAGCTCCTGCAACCATAAAGATTGTGCGGTGACACAAAGGCTGGCTACTTAAAGTCTTTATGAAAGGATACCAGTGGCCTCGTCAGATAACTGTATTTTACGTGTTCATTCACAGATTTGGAAGAGATTGCATCTCTTCCTTTCTTCAGGCGTCTCAGAAGGAAGAAAAACAAGATAGCGTACGTCACTTTGTAATAGAGCTCTATTTTTGTCCAGTGTATAATGAAAAGGACATTAACTATATGCAAACTGGTGAGTTTAAAGCTAGCATATGTGCTTGACAAAATGCACAAATCATACTTCCACCTGCATAACTCAGCCTAACTATAAAAAGATGCCACAAACCCTGTGATCAAGCAATCTATACAGTATGCTCATGTGCCACTAGCAGACTAAGAAGTGTAGGTTCCCTTCTTTCCTACCCGTTCTTCTGTCTCTCTGCCATTTGACATATTGACTAATGCAGTTTTGCAGGGTCTTATCTGAAGGTGGAGTCTGAAGACTTTTTTTCCAAGGAACAGCACTTTGCAACAATGCCTCTTATGTGCAGCTTCCACGTGCAAAGACAAATTGTTTACATATTGTTAAAGATAAATCTTTCTGAAGCCTGCTATTTCTGTGGGCCATATGTTAGAAAACTTTTACCCAAAGCATGATTATTTTTCTGCCACAAGAAAGTTGCTTTGCTTCCTAATAAGAATCAAGGTTTTGGGACACAGTTTCTCAAGGGCAAGATTTTTTAATATTTTTTTCTTTTTTAACTAACAAGCACTGGTGAACGCTCTATTCCAGCTATTTGGGGAAACTGGATCAGTAACAGAATATTCACATTTGGATATGCACATACATATTTCTCTCTTACGTGGCTAACAGCTGTGCAGAGCACTGTCTTTCCAAGAAATCATAACAAGATGCTTGTCCGTAAGATTTCCACCAAGGAGAACCTAATTTTTATGGTTTTTTTCCTTTCTTTCATGAACTATCCCATTGTTTCTAGTTGCTTGAGCATTCCCAAATTTAATCCTGTGCTGTACAATCCCCTCCTTTTTCTGTTAAAAAAATTAAATATTACACCTCTTATAATGTTTCTTTCTTTAAATAAGGAACCGTGGGGTTCCCCAGCCTGTGCTCCGCACATGACACGTTACTGAGTGAGCCAGCAATCACATTCTATACTGATCAAACTTTCCAAAATGCAAAAGTCGCAATAATCCAGCCTAGAAGCGCGAGCAGCACAGGCAGCTGGGGTACCAGTCACAGCCACGAGAATCTGCTCGCTAAGCTTTGCCTACGAGCATACAGGAGGGGACTGCACTCACACTGAGCTCCAGTGGCTGACGCACTTCACCCTCTGATTGAGGAAGGTTCCCTCTCTGCTTTGTCACTCTACAACATCCCTATTAAGAGAGATTTAAACTCTGATTCTCAGGCTAGCTCTGATTTTGTCTGCAAACCAAAAAACAGTAACTTCACAAAAATATACTGCATTCACATTTTAATGTTGTGATAATTCACCTAGGCAAAAGACAAGATGAATATTGCCAACTCACTGTGCAATGTAGCATAAGAAAGAAAATGTAAACCCTACTGGATTCAAAGCGGAGGAGCACCCTCCTCTGCTGCCTGAAATCTAGCCTGGCTCCAGAAATAAAAACTGCTACTTTTTAAGTGGGGGAGTTAGGGAAATCTCTGTTCATTGCTATGTTCATCCATCAAATGGTATTCTGAGAAAGTGCGCTGTCCCCAGTCTACATTAAAACATCAGAGTGAGGTCTCCTTGGAAACCCCTCTGCCTCGGATTCCCCTGCCAGAAGTACATGCTGCACAGCGAGGAGGCGGAACTGAAAGAGAAACCCCAGATGATTACCCTCAATGTGAAAAAAATAAAGTAACAAGGAAAAATACATGGAACACTAAAATGTCAGCACACTTGCAGAAAGTACCCCCAAAAATATAAAAGATGGCCACCCTTTTTAGAACTGAAAAGACATTTTTTCACCCTTTCTTTTTTTTTTTTTTTAAATCTCCTGCAAAGTCAAGACAGGATCACAAAGTTCAGCTGGTTTTAGGAGGATTAAGGGTTAGGGATTAGGCTTCATTCATTTGGGGATGTAAATTAGCGGCAGAGGGACAGCAGCTGACTGGTGAGGAAAGGGAGGAAGGAGGAGGCAGGTCAAAGAGCAAACCATGCGCAACTGCAGGCTTTTGCTAGCATAAATCTCAAATGACAATACATCTGGCGCTCCACCACAAGAAAGTAAAATGCAGGGCTATTGCCCAATATACTTGAAAAGCCTCTTCTGCTACTAAGTGCATAAAGGCAGAATGATAAAATCAGGGTTTGTGTTAGCAATAGCATCAATGATGGGTAGGTCCTTATTCCACCCTTCCTACTCCTAACAGTGCAAGGAGAATAGAAATCTACTGGTCTTTCTTTCTAAGCAATCCTCTGGCCCTGGCAAACTCTCATGTGTACAAAAGAAACCCAAAACACCTCCACAGCTTGCTCCTAACCTGACTGCCCTGGGCAGCAGTAGAAATGTAGCAGTGCAGGGCTATGACCAGAATGCACTTCCATTGCCTGACAGCCTTCAGGTTCACAGGCTTCCCATATAATTTCAAATGCTTATATGACGTTCTGCCACAGTAGCAATGGGAAATTAACAGCCAGTTCTTCTCAGCCCTCCTTTCAGTCGCCTAGCTCTGCAACCCCAGAGTCTACATTAGAAATATACCACAACAAAGTCTCCACGATAATATTTTTAACTATCGCTACTTGCCTTCAGTATGCATCACATCTGCTAAAGTTACCAGCAAAATAATTTTACTCCCACTGACAAGACTACAGTAATGTAGTAATATGAGTTATGCCATGCTCTATTAGAAAAAGAAATCCCAGACCATTTCTGGAGTCCAGCTTTTTTATTGGCTAAGTAACAGGTTGCATTTTATACATCAAGATTGGCTTGCAATGTTTGCAGTTCGAAAAGCTCATTTTGGCTTGAAAACTGAGTAAACATAGTCAGGAAGTGATTGAAGGAGCATGGACCGCCAAGATACAATTTATGGTTACTTTCCCACACTTTAAACTATACTTCTGTTCTTTGGACTCCAAAATTATTGATATAATTAAAATACTGGATTGCCAATCCAGAAGTGCCTGATACTATCTAACTCAATTGTCACTGTTTATTTCAGTCCATTTTAAAAGCCAAGTCATCTATTGTAAACAAAACTGGAAAGAAATCATTCCAAAAAACATACACACACACACACATATACATACACATACATACATAAGGTTAAGTCCTATGAGTCCCTCAGGACTGTATTGCCATTTCAACCTAAATTATTTAAGCAGCTACAAAACAATGCTATGTATGGACCAGATGAGCCAGTGGTTAAGCAGGCAAGTCTTGTATTAAACCATGAAACCTCTGCTTTACTTTGAGTCAGGTCACTACTTTTAGAAGGTGAACCAAACACAGGTCTCAGGGATAGCACAGAAAAGTCTTCTGCTGTCACACAGGGTCCATCTCTCTGAGACAAGTATTTTCACTCCTTGATACCTGGCAACTCAGAAACTACCCCAGATAAGGATACTAGGCAAGTTCAGTTGCTGTCTTCCTTCCCCCACGCTCCCACCAGCACACCCAGAAGAAGTCCTTGAGACCAAGGGTGCCCTGGAGAGGGATGTCCCAAAACCATAGTCAGCTGCCAGAGGTAACTGAGGCGGTGGCAGACGCATTTTAGTTGTGAAGGCTTTGACGGGGACCAAGCAGCCAGTTTGACCCTCAGTGGACGCTCCTTCACCTTGCTATCTGTGTTGATAGCAAATGCATGTTGATTACTGCCCACACTGGCTGTGCCACAGCTTCCACTCCTCTGCCCTCCAAGCTTTTCCCTACACTTCTCCATGCTAACTCCACACTTCTTATCTGCTTCTCTCTCCCAGCCTTTACACCTTCACAACTCATTACATGTACATCTGGATAGGAGCATGACCATAATGTGACAAAGACATCAGTAATTTAACAATGCTTCCTTTTTTCCTATTCTTGCATTAATTTACATGGAGCAACTATTTACACCAGCATGCATGGAAATGACCATCCCCCTTTACTTTCAGTGGGGTAATATAGTCAAGCAACATGCAAGGCAAAGTATGGCTTCTAGTGATGATTACAATGAAAATTCACCCTCAAGTATCAATTCCGTTGCATATCCTCGCCATGAGTCAGTTGGCTAAGTAGCAATCACCAAATGCCAGCAAATTTTTTGCCAGCCTTTTAAGCACATCTGTGGCAGCTAATCATAACACTATGCCATTGAAGTATTTAAAAAATAACTTTTCTTTCTTTCCAAGACGAAAACATTTCAAATACAGATCACACCACTGCTTAGTATGGATTTCCACCTTGACACCAATAAAGAGATACAGAAATTCACCCAAAAGTGAAGTGTTTGATTTACAGCTATTAATACCCTGCAGTCTCCCTTTTGAAATAGCCTCAGTCCAGAAAATAATGATGCTGTTTATGATAAAGTTTTTTATACTTTATTTTATAATTATAAATATATTATATATATTTATAAAAGAAAAATATTAATAAAAGATATAATAAAGACTCCTTGGATTTTGTTCATCTCTCTGAATTTTTAAAAATATATGACACTTGAAACAAAACCTTTGTATGAATAACTTTTCAGTAATACAAAGACTTCTTAAAGTCTTTCTCAAATTTGTTGAATTCCTCAAGTGACAGGTATGCAGATACCTAAGATATCCAGCATTAGTTATGTAGCTATCCCAGTAGCTGTCCTGCAGCATACGAAAAAAAAATCTTGACAAAATAAGTAACAGATAAGAATCAAATCTGGCTTTATTAGATTTGTTGAGATTCCTCAGAGTCAAATCAGTGTTTATTAGACACAGTTAAAGTATGTTTAGAGCACCAAGTTCCAGCCAACAAAAACAGAAGAAAAAGTATGGTAGAAGGCAGACAACAAATATTGCATACTTTTATGAAACTATTTAAATGTTTAAAACTTTCTTAGCAATCTCTTTTTTTTTTTCCTTTTTTTAAAAAAGTAGTCTTGTCTAGTGAAATTAGCATCTTAGAATAATTGCTTTTTCCTATTGGGCATCCATGAAAAAAGGATAAATTTAAAACCTGAAAACTTTCAGCTCATATTTGTATTATTTTATCAAGGTTCAATACATCATTTATTACCACCCATTTCCCATTAATTTATTACTTTTTCTTCCTTAGTGAGATGCATCTCATTTGTATATGAATGAAGAATTGGTCCTTCAAGATATCTTGGGTTTCCTTTCTTAAAGGGTTTTCTTCCTTTTGGATATATACAACAAATTCTGAGAAGACCATGGAGAAAAATCAGCCTACAGTCTTTCATGTTTAAACCTTTCTGATAGATAATCAGTCTGTAAAAGACACATATTGCTACTTATACGTAAGGAAGGAAATAGAAGTTTGCACTGCTAAGATGAAAACAAAGGTATATTCAGTGGATGTAACTGAGATCCCTAATCACTCACTCATGTCTTAGGTTGATTAAAGATGACTTAAAATTTAGAGGGAAGGGTGGTTAGCCTGCACAGCAAAGCTGCTCCCATACCACAATTATGTTCTTACTCTGACATTGTTTTCTTCAGATACCAAGATCAAATTATTGTGATTCTGTCTGATCTTCGCCACCATCTTCTCCAAGAAACTTGTTTCCCCTTTAATCTGAACATGGTGTTTTGGTTCTTCAGTGACTTTGGTCATTCACTTTACCACTTTTGCATAACCTGCCTGATTCCTGTATCAGATGAGGGAGCTGCTGGTAGAAAACCATCTAACTGTGACAGTATAATGCTTGCTTCTAGTACTCTCACTGCACTTAACCTTGCAGTTGCCTGATGCCACTTTCACCTGAGAAAGATCCCAGAATTATCATCAAGTTCTACCACTGAAAATGGTGGGCTACCTGTTTGGGTTGTACAGAGCAATAAACTGATGCATTCCACCTTTCAGGAGAGGGAACTGAACTGTACTACAATGCTTACAACAGGTTGAAAGAAAGAACATGGAAAAGAAACTGCTACTATTTCAGCAAGTTGAACCATTTGGAAGTAACTTTCTGCTTTCAATATTTTATTATTTCAGTTAATGAAGGAGCAGATAATAACAGGATCTTTTTCCCCAGATAACTTTTTTGCCCTGTGAGTGCAAGAAGCAAGCAAGCAAAAATAAGTCACACCTCAGTATCAGATTAATCTATACAATTATGAGCCACAAAAGCTTTGGTTGCCTCCCCTATAAAGACAAAGCATTTAGCAGGAAATGAACAAAAAAAGTCCTGCTGTCACTGTCTCTGTTTACTACAGTCCACCTACCTGTATACACTCAGCCACCAGGTGAAAATAACATGGAAACTAAAGCCATTTTATGTCATTGACCTGATGGGGACAGAACATCATCCTTTGCACCTTGAGTAGACAGCAGATGCTGTGGGTTTTTCCTCCCAGTTAATAGCGGAATTAAAAATTCCTAGAAAAGTCGCCTAGACCAGACCCTACCAGGGATATTCTTCATGGCAGCTAAGCAACAGATCACACAATGTTTATGCATTGTGTATTACTGGAGGAAGCTAAAGTAGATAGGCTCCATACAAAACAAGGTTTCCTGTTTCAATTCAAAGATTCACACAGATTAGAGAATGAATAATGGTGGCTTCCCAAGTTTTCAGGCTATCCTTGTGGTGGAAGTAGTTGACATTTTATAGTCTTATTAAGAACTGTTTAGATCTCAGCCCGTAACATTGTCTAGGCATGAAGAATACACTCTATTTGCCAATGAAATTGAGAAACTGGCTTTGACATTTAGAGTGTCACATCTCTTATTTATAATCTCTAAACAGTAATGAGACATATAATTTGTAAAATAGAATTAAACAGATATGTAAACTGCTACATAGAACTATGGTGAATTCGGTTTGGGAAGGAAATGAAGGTTTCTCTCTTTTTCATGACTTAATCAAGAACCCTTCCAAGAGGGCTCTTGCAGGGGAGGTGGCAGCCTGCCTCACAAGTGATGACAGCAGTCCCTAAATCAAGTCTCACACAGCTTCAAACCCTAAGGAGTCATCAGTCATGCCTGCAAGAGGGGAAGGAGCAGCCTCCTTCCTTGAGATCAATGAGGCAAACACAGAATACTCCTCTGCTCTCCTAAGGATGATTGATGACTCCTTAGCAGCTGAAGTGTGTGACATTTGATTTCACTCGCTGATAAGACTGTGTCTATCCAAACACCTTCTAGTTAATGTTTCCAGGGCCCCTACATAGCTGTTCTTTGTGACGTTTTACACAAAGCACAATTGTTCAGTGATTAATGAATTTCTCAACAATAGAAGAAAATTCTGTAAGAGAATTTTGTGACTGTGTTGCCTGATATTCTGATCACAACTCAAAACCGGAATCTAGGCTCCTCTAGAAAAATAGTGGGAGATGTCCTGCATTTGTCAAATGACATTTAGTGGGGAAAATAGTCCTAAAAGAAAACTGGCTTTTTTCCGTAACACTTTAAAATATACCCTTTAGGTCTGCTTTCCAGCAAACCTAATGGATTGATTGATTAAAAATATTTTCCAAAACTTTAAGAAGCAGATTTACACATGATAATAGATTTCAACAGACTTAAAACGTGCTTTATAGCTTTCTTATTCTTTTCACAACACTACATTCTTATCCAGTTATTTTGTATTTTGAAATGATGCAATCAGCATGATTTGAAACTACACTTTCTAATTTTTGTAACTACAAGGCACACTTTTGTTTATAGGTTCTAAACCATGCCTGCTTTACATTACTTCTAGTCATATCAGAGGTCTTGTTAAATAAACTTTTTAATATCACATAAATTGCGCAGCACTATTTACATATATTATAGTGCTTTGATATTGAATTTATATTAAATGTTTTAAGCAGCTGTATTTTTATCTCTCTTATGATATCACAATCAGGAAATGCAAGAATGTTTTCTGACCTGGATTTTATAAGTGCCACAATCAGCTGGATTCTGCCCTGGATGCCTTTGGGGGTTTTAGCACTTTGCACAGAAATCACGAATCTCTGATAAATGCAAGAACCAGGCATCTCAGAAGTCTGCCAGAAAATACATTCAAAGGGAGCTAAAACTGTACTCCAACAGGTTGTCAATTACATCTGTATATCTTTTCTCAGTTCTTTCAAGGTCAAGTGCTTCATATACTTCTAGACTGAACATTACTTTCATTACTCCGTAAGTTTGTTTGTTAAAAAGCATACTAGCAAATCAGAAGAAGAATACCGCAAGTACAGTCCAGCAAAAGATGATGACTGTGGCTATCTCAACCCTTCTGAATGAATGACAGGAAAAGAATGGCATTACTGTCAAAGAAAAATGCTCCACATAACCTTTATCATTTTGCCAAAAACAGCCCACCAGAAGAAACCAAAGAGAAATTCCAAGTTTTGACTTGCCAAATGAATCTTTCATTTAAAATCTGAAACAAAGGCATTGCTTTTGCCAAACATTGCTAAGCTTCGCTGAGGCCTTGCGTGAAAAACCAAGAGCTCCAACTATTTGAAATTCATATTTGATGTAAAACTTGGGCTTGTTCCCATTTAAGACAAGTAAGAGGCTGCATGTTACCTTGGAGCTCTTCAAATTAAAAAGGATACTGACACAGAACTGTGCCAAATTAACACAGCTATGATGAAATGATTATAAAAACATGGTGTTATGAACTGTCTTGGCACTTAAAGACATGATGAAGTCTCCATAACACTCTGAAAATTTGTTAAAATAAAAATAAAGACTGGTTTTGAAGTCAACACTTTATTTCCAAAATACTGTACTCTTAAGGAATTTGAAATACTAAATATAATGAGATGGAAAATCAAACAGATTTATGTTGAAAAATATACTTTTAAAACAACTTTTAACATACTGATACATTTCTAATGCTGACATACTTCAATGTCATAGACTAAAAAATAAATTAGGTATGACCTTTTGGACAATAGTGTTTGGTCTATAATATAACCTTATAGTATTAGCTTGTATTTTTCTTCACTAAAAAATTAAAATAGCTTTTCTTTCTAAAACAGATACAAAAATCATCTTCCATTCTCTCTTATGTTCATTATAAGATAAACTAAAATCATATCCAAAAAACACCCTTAGCAATGCTGGTAACTGTTGTTAAGGACAGCGAAGTTTACAGGTAAACAGGAGTTTACATCATACAGGGTCTCATATTCCAGTTTGAAGTGTACTACCTCAAATAATTGAGCGTATGATATGAATACTCTCCAGCTTGAGGAATACTTCTCCTCAATTATCCACTAATGCAAACCTGTATTTTGAGAGTATATGAAAATTTCTTGAAGGGTATGTTTGTTCAACAAACAGCCACAGTTCTACCAGAAGTAGCAACTTAAAGTGGTAACAGATAATTCCCAAACTCCTTTCCAAATCACATACATTAGGAAGCAGGGAAGTCGAATTCTTCGAGGAAAATTATGTTCTGAAACTGTCAGACAGGCTTCTCTTAAAAACTAAATTCATACACAGATATGGGTTTGTGTGCATCACTTTTCCCTTCCCTCTCATTACTCTTCAACCCAGTCAATTCTAATTAAATTTATTAGGATAAATATTTAAACAACATTTCCATGAAAACAGCTGATCAGCCGGAAGACAGAGATCTTACTGGTGTGTTTCCTGAAAGCACTAAGCACTGTGTGCTCAGAAATTCTTACTAGACTTCAAATAGTCTACATGGAAGAGAACATTTATGAATATCCAAACTGGGAACAGTCATGATGGGACATATGGGAGGTGTGGGATGGGTGGGAATAGAGGGTTAGCACTCACTGCTAAATATGCGTGAGTGCCCAGATTAACCTGTGGAGTACATAAATTCAAAGAAATACAAATATTTCCCAGAAACAGTTGAGGTTAACAAAAAGAGAAGAAACCAGATAAGACTCTTGGAAACCTGCCTAATTTCCTCTGCGCACACAGTCCACCCGCTTGGCAAGCTCAGAGGGAAACCCAACTTGCATCGTTGTGACACTCAAAGAGTCTGTCCCTGAGAATGCCTTGAAGAGACAATGGTTTTCCTGATCTGTGGCCATGAGATGACCAGACTGTTTTGGAGCTGGAACTCCTCCGTTGTCCAACAATTTCAAAGTTCAAAAGACTCTTTTCTGACCCAGAAGACATCTTCAACGACCCAAATTTTCCATTAAATGGTCCACCCTTCACCATCTATTCCTATTGTTCACAAAATCTTCATTCTGTCATTTTCTAAATTCTGAATGCTGTGAAACCTGCAAAAAGCATTGTGTACTTTGGAAATTTACAATTCTGCAGTCCTACAGAATTGTTAAACATTGTTATTCTTAGAATAAATATCTATTTAAAACAAAGCAAAAAAAATGCTAAACTAACAGCTTGAAACCCTTGCACCTAACTATTGTAGCTGAATAACATTATAGATTGTCATCCTCCATTTGGATCCATTAGTAAAGGAGGAGAGGTGCTTTTCTTATTGATTTCACTTATATTTACTGATAGAAATGGAAAGTGTCATCCTGAATTCCATTTTAGGATCACATTGGCAGTATGCTGCAGTTCTCACCAATGTTTTCTTTTCACTTTTCCTGACCTGTTCTCTCCAACAAGTTTCCTTCCAGTCCTGCAACTTTCCTGAGTCCTTCTCCTTATCCAGTAAAACCTATCTGAAATCCAAGCTTTTCATTCGTTTCACTTTCTTGTCATCCACACCACTTGTCTATCACATTGGCTACCTCCCCACTGGACCCAAAATCCTGCTGATTTCAGGTCTCCTCCATAACAAATACTCACAATCAAATCCATGCCTTTCCTTAAACCGATCAGTCATGACCACACCACCCTCAGCTCTATGAATTATCTTTTCAGCTAATCAATAAATCATTTCCTCTAACCTCTATCTAAATTCTAACACCTTCAGAGCTCTCCCACTACATCTTGGTTCCTCATCAGATTTGTCCCATGTCTCTCACATCCTTTTTCAGTTTTTGATGTGGCCTAAACCTAGTCTATTTGTCAATTATTAGGCCAATGTTGGCCCATGAGCCCAAACTATGGTTTCCTAGCTCCTCTTTTCACACTCCCCTCCCAGCCTTCCCAATACAGAACTCTGTCACAGTTTAACAAGCAGCCTGTTTCCACTTAAGAGTCACAATTTTCTTCTGTCCTTTCCTGGCAGGTTTCAACCACTAACTCTGCTATTACTCCACATCTGTTCCTACCTTCTGACAGACTGAAGGAACAGGGGAAGGCTTGCAGACCATAAAGAGAAAAGACCCTAAGAAGCAATTGGCTAATTGCATATTACAAAGGAAGTCTTAAAATCCTCTTTTGCCGGAAACTGTAACTTATTCCCTACATTAAAAAAGAAATTCAATTCATGTTCAAATCACAGAATGGACAGCTAATATTTGCTCACCTGAAATATTTGTTTCAAGGAGAAAAGTGCTCGTCTCAGCTCCCGTCCATTGGAATTGTAAAGTTTTTCTGGAGAGGAAAAAAAAGAAAAAAAAACAACAGAAAGAAGTTCAGCATAAACAAAACTGACAATGTTGCAAAAAATAGCACAGATTTCAAAACAGTTGGAGTGGAAGAGTCATAGTGACCATTTCCCATTAGGCAGACTACTGTTAAAGAAGGAAGCTTTGTTTTTTATATATACAGGACTCGTTCATTAAAAAAGTGCAAGTAAAATCAGGATTTAGTTGTCCATAACTTCCGATGGCATCTCCCAGGTAAATTCCTAATAGCTTCAACAAGATCCATGAGAAACAATGCTCTAAGGAGTTTGAAAATGCTTAGAAATACTGTTCTTTCTGCATTAAGGTAAATTTAGGGTTTATTGAAAGTACTAGATTAGTCTCAAAAGACTCAATTGAGAGCACTCTTTGCTTTTGTTATCAAAGCTAGAGTCACTGAATCCCATCTTTGACTGCCTTCCCTCTAGACATTCTTTTCTCATGTTCTCATCCTTCTATTGTTAAATCCTTTCTGCAATGGCAATGAACGCTAATACCAGAAATAGTCAGTCAGTCTGTTCTAAGCATAATTCAAAACAGTGTTTTATTCTCATGAGAAATGATCTTGATCTTTTTCTAAATGAAGCAGAAGCCTTCTTTTCATCATCCAATACTGAAATATATTACTTCATTTATTCCCGTACTAATGCATACTCATAGAAATAATTTAAAGAAGACAAAAACAACTCCTCTGATATCTTTCTGAACCCTGCCACAATGTTTGTGCCTTTGGAAGAAGTCCTGGAATGTAAATCTCAAGTTTATTATTGCCTATTTGGAAGTGATTTGTGACTATGCATGGATGGAGCAGAAGGTATGCTCTTCAAGTCTTTCTGGTCTACTACATTTGGCGTATCTGATAGAGAGGGACTATATGCCACACTTCTACAGTCCTAAATTGAATTTTATTACGCTAATGCAACCTCAGGACAATTACAAAGGAAAATCAAATCTTCACAGTCACCTCCCATGACACACTTTGCCTCACCCACAGATCATCATGAAAGGACTTTCTCTGCAATAGACAGCAGTCAGCAGGTCATGAGATCAAAGTTGGAATGTCCATGAAGTGGGAATACTCTTATGAGAAAATGAAATATCAAACCCCAAAGTTTTATTTCTTACTTTCCCTTGTCTATTTCTCTTTTAATTACTACTTTACACTACAAAATCAAATTAAATTATATTTCCACTCTCAGGAAGTTACAAAAAGGCCTAGCATTTGAGGTTTCTATGCATTTATAACTCAGTAATCATTTTTTTTATTTCAATCGAAGAAGGCAGGTTTTAATTTTAGAAAAACATTTCTTATTCCCAACAGTCACTTTCAACCAAAGGAAAAATGTGAAGTAACACTTCAGCAACACTTACACTTTTTTTTTTTTAAAAACTTTGAAAGTAGTTTTGTTCATCCCTAATTGCCTCTGATTTCAAAGGCAGAATGTGTAGAATTGGCAAAACTACTGTTGTTATAAGTTGTCTCCTTCCTTGCACTGTTTATAGATTCCTGACAAAACATTGGAGGAATGGATTTCACTTCAAGCCATAAACTTAGAGGCATACTTTAATTATTCTCGCTTAAAAACACACTGGCATGTGAAACTACGTTTCTTGGCAGGATAAAGAGTAATTTTGTCAGGAAAGCTTAAAGAATAATAAAGGTCTTTTAAGACCCGGTCTGTCAACTTTACATGCCATATTACACAAAATATTCCTCTTTGAAAGATACCTCCATCTGGCATTTGTTATTACTAATTCCCCTCTATTCATAATTCACTAGCATCATTATGAGCAGAATCTCTCCAAACAAGGCGGTACATTATCATCTTAATTAAGAGAGGCACCACTTCTTAATGCGCTGGCGATTTTGTACATAAATATCAATGTCCTAACAAATGCCATCTGTTGGTCTTGGTCTTAAACAGGAACAATCACCATCCCAGCCTGGGGTAAAGTCCTAACAAACCATTGTTATGATACTATAACACTGGTTGCTTTCGTTGGTGCGTGCAGATTTTTGGTACGTTTAAGAGGAACAATGCCGCACATTTTTCATCTTGGTCTTTTCAGAGAGCATAACATCATCCTTGGCAATCAGCACAAACAATGCTCTCCCTGCTCATGTGTAGCAAAGAGGACAGAAGTTATTAACCACAGCTCAAAAAGGAGTCTACCATTAGAGCTGAAGAATCAATAACTACTGGGAGTATCAAGTTTGGCAACAGCAGCGTCAACAAGACAACAGCACGTAACTCAAATGCTTGAGCTGGTCTGACACCCCTTTTGAGAAACAAGGTAAGTCATCTCATTTCTGACATCTACTACCAGGGTGCAGCAATATACACAAAGAGAATGTACATTTGCAGATCCCTCTTCACATGGAGCTAATCTTGTTGAATCAGCTCAGAAATACAAGTTCACCTGATACTCTTTGCACATGGGCAATATATTGACTGTCTGCGTAAGTCTTAGCACCCAGTTCTTATAGTGCTGGCAGCCATCAGAAATATGCACAGAGCATAACCCGAGGCGGAAAGTGAGACAGTCATTCCTCAGACTCATGCTACATCAGAAGATGTTTTCGTTTAGAAAGCCACAGCCCAGGGCTGACCTCAGCCAGGGCAGGAAAGCCTGCAAAGCCAAGGTACTGCATGGGTGACCTTATAAAAGCTTGTACTTTTATTGTATTTCTGTGTGCTGTTTTTCAGAAAATGATAAATGCATACACCAGATTACAGCTCAGGGACACTCGGTAAGATGCTCTCAAGGCCTTACAGGATTCCCATTTGTCAACAGTAACTTTAACACCACAGGGACCTCGGCGCTCATCCCAAAAGCCCCATACTACAACCAAGGCTATGAAAATGCATCAGCAGAAACTGAAAGGCAATAATCACTCATAAGCTTTTTTTCTATGGTAGAAAATCAAATTAAAAAAACAGAGATGGAAAGGCACATTTGCTTATGATGTTTTTACACTGAAGATCATTCAGAAACCAGACAGCAAATACTTTTTAACACTTGCTGTTTTACATTAGCAATTTAAAGTGTTGCCTTCTTCTAAATAGACTGGGAAACAGCCTTCCATGCTAAAGCACAGGAGTGACTGTAATTCCCACAGTGCATACCTGGCAGAGTTGTCTTTAACTGAAACAAATTATGCTTATGACTTTGAAACAGGAGTCCAACCTGCTACTATCACCAGAACCAAAAAATTCTGAGGTGCTCCAAGGACAGCCCAAAAGACCTACCTGCTCACTGCCTTGTTATAACATGTTGTAAATGAGCTTGAATATGACACCAGGACTGCTTTATGCCAGAAATTGAACCTCTGAACTTCAAGCAGGAACACTCACTGCTACACCTCTCCCTGAAACCTCATGAGCCTCTGGTCCTTTGCTAAAACACACCTCCCATTCTTCCCCAAGTCAGGTACAGGTTGGTGACATACCACACTCATACACTTCAAGGTTAGAGAAGATAAAACAGGTCAGGGAGTTTGAGATATCTGACTGTACCAATTAATGACTGCATTTCTGACAGTTATGTCCTGATAAGCTACGCTATTGCAGTTCAAGAAATAAAGAGCTGCATCTGCAGCTGTGAAATAGGTTTAATTGCAGATACCTAGATGATAGAAAATTCTCCTGGTGGTTCCCTCTGATGTTAACTAACACTAGAGGGCACTGCTTATTTCTTTATTTTATGAAAGAAAAGGCACTCTGTCCCTCCATGGGCTCCCCACTGATTGAGTAGGAATTCCCACAGAGTACTGTTTGGGATGCTAAGTTGGTACATCATTAACCTCGAAACCCTGCTTTTTATCTGAAGACTGTAGAACATCCTGAGAAATTAAAAAGCATTGGCACTGCCAACCTCAAACATTCAAAATCAGAGTTAACTCTTGCGAAACTATCTGATAGGAAACCAGGTACCAGTACGGGCTCAAGTTCTATTAACCCTTCTGTAACAAGCAAGAGTCACATTTGTTAAATCACCCTTCACATCATAACAGGTAGGTGTATATCCTTAAAAGACAAAGAGATTCCCTTAGCTCACCACTTCTTTCTACAGGGAGAGCATCAAAGAGAACTGGGCTTCTGATAAAGACACACACGTGTGAGAGGTAGCAACCTACAAGTGCCCACTTTCTTGCAAAGGTAGCACTTTGGTTGAAGGAAGGCTTCACACTCTCAAAGAAAACCATTATTTATTACTCTGAGCTATTGTTTGCTTTTACTTTTGTAAAAATACCTCTCTTAGAGAGGAAAGGAAAACAATTCATGCTAGGCGAAAAGGGATTTTTCTAGGTGGATTTGGTACAAACGTGGCAGTGGCAGGGAGACAGTTTGGTTTGCAATCAGAATCTTTTCAGAAAGCAAGAGAAGCC
Source organism: Sula dactylatra (assembly GCA_013389905.1). Classification (NCBI taxonomy): domain Eukaryota; kingdom Metazoa; phylum Chordata; class Aves; order Suliformes; family Sulidae; genus Sula; species Sula dactylatra. Next base: position 270,357 of record WEKW01009886.1, read on the forward strand.
TTTAAAGGTCTTTATTTTATTGGACCACTGGTAGCTTTCAAAGAGGATTCTATGTTTTCAAAGACTACTGTCAGAGGCTCAAATTTCATTGGGTATTCAACTCTTAAGACTACATGGCAAAAGGGACTTTTTAAAGAAAATAATAATTGATCTTTATATTCTTAATTAAAGTATAGACTTTTCTTCTACTTCCTATGGAAAAATGAGTGCTTTCAATCCACACTAATGAAATATAAAACAGAACTGGTTGAATACTGTTGGTTCAGTCCCATGTGTTACACCTGACCTCTGACCGACAGGGTACCATCCTCCTCCCTTCCTCTTCCATCACACCCATTGAATTAGTCCCTGGGATATAGTAATTTATGTAGCATCAGCCTTTTGAGCTATTGGCAAAGGCTTGTGAACATCTGGCTGAGCACAAATGGGAGTTGCTCTGCTTCACTTGCTGCTGCCTGAATGACCTCCACGTCTCCCATCCATGCCTCTTTTCTTTAAACTATGATTTCAAGACGAAGCTCCTTTCCTTACAAAAACATAAAAGGGAGATTAACTCCACATTTGATTACATTAGCAGGGTACCTGGTGCAGATCTAATTAAACAACATTTGAAACATTTCCTGCCATTCATCTCTAAAGTCCTTGCATGGGACAGAAGTAGCAATATTCTCTGGCTTCCAGTAGTCACTTGCAAACTGGCTAGTACTTAGAAACTAAAAGCCTAATTCTTGTCCCTGCAACAATGAATAAAACATTATTTTAAGTGCTCACTGGGAAGAAGTATTAGTGATAGAAGTAATAGTCGCTTAGAATTTAAATGAACGGCGTTGGTTTCCACCAGCACTGATAGGGGAAAAAAATTAAAGAACAAAGAAAAATGTTTATAAAAAATAAAAAAACAACTTTCTGCAAATGCCAAGTACCATGCTTCCAAACATATTACTACATTATTCCAGTTTTAAATGGGTGTTATTCTATCTGAATGAATTTACACAATTATAAAACTGGGTAAAAATTTGAGCAGCCCAGCAAGAAGTCAGGCATACGTTTCCAGTCCTGTGAACAGGCTTCAGAAACCAGCCTGGTAGACTTCACTGGGTTATTCAAGTGGGCCATGGGTACATACAGTGCTGCAGATGTACAAAACATAAAACTAATCAGCGCAGTGTGCCAGTCTTTCACTGTATGTCAAACAAATTAAAGCAGTCCTCTAAGACCTGGTCCTGTGCCAAGAATAAGCTCTCTTTTTAGTTTTGCTTTTGTCCACAAAAGCTAGCTATAAGCTAGTCATAGGCCAGACAAGGCACTCTCCTTATCCTCCTGGACCCCCTAGAAAATACAAGGAGAAGGCATTCATCCACAGGCACATTGCCCACTATTGCGTTAACACAATTGCTGCTTCTGCTGAGATTACTTCATTCTGCGTATTACAAATCTTCAGGTTTTTTTCTCCAGATCTGATCTTATTTTATCACTATAAATAGTTATGCGTTAATTATTGCAACACAACACCTGTGAACTCAAGCTATATATTCTCCCACTGATCCAAGGATAAATGATTAGCACTTAGCGAGAAGGAGTTTTCCCACAATATAGGACCCGAGGCCAAGGAAGTGACTGTGTACAAATTTTGGGAAGCCTGGCTGTGCGATGCTGAGCCTACGTCGCCGTCAGCGCCGACTGCTTTGGAGGAATGTGCAGGCTGCCTCCAAGGAATGCTGCCCCAGCTCCCCATCAGAGAAAAACCTCCTTCCCCTCCTTTTCATTCAGACACACAGCAGCTGCTTAGCTAATTATCTGGGACAGTGGGTCCTTTGCCCCGCTGGGAGAGGGGGATCCTTTGTACGGAGAGGATCCTGTTACGCTGCATATGAGAAGAGCTCCCCTTCAAGCCTGCCTCCTTATTCCCTTTCTCTGTAAAGGACCCACAGGTGGGGAGTGTGAGGAGGGAAAGACAGAAAACAGCCTTGGACATCCTTTCCTATCCCATACCCTAAAGTCACCCTGGCAGAGGCTTAAAGCAGAGGGTGCAAAGAGCCTCCTCAGGGAGCCCGTGGGTTTGGGCAGGCAGGCAGGGAGAACTCCATGGCAGGAACTCCTCCGGGAATGAAAAATACCTGATACAGCCCGCACTTCAGAGCAATTATGTACACCCACACTTAAGGAGTTTCCTGCCTCTTCAAGGGCAGAAGTCTGCTTTCCTGCTGCTGCAAGAAGCAACTGGCAGAAACAGTCCCCTGGACTTCCACAGGGAGAGCACACAGGGGAGAAACCCCATTTTGGGAAGAAGGATTGGAGCTAACCTTTTTTGAGCTTCAGAGAAACGCCAAACATCCTAACTTCTATCACAAGGGAATTAACATCAAACTAGCAGCGCAAGAACGATTATACATTTAAAATCAGCGACAAACACATGCTCTCCTCCAAGTGCAAGTGTCCACTCCATGAAGCGTACCCTGATTCTTACTCCTGTATTTCCAAAAGATATGAAATGGGATTCAATCATTTGTGGGAAAAGGAGTAACTATAAGAAAATTCCAGAGGACTGAGAAGAAAAACAATGATCCTGAGCATGAGGAACCAGAGACATGCAAGATCAGAGAAACAATGCAAAGAGAAGTAGAGAAGAGCAGAGGGGAGTCAGTAAGAGGGAGAACAGACAGCAGGAGAGGTGAAGGTCTGGAGTGACACTAATACAAAACCAATAATGTTTAAAGAAAGCAGTAATGCTTAAACCATCACCTACAGAGAACTAAACTTAAGAAATAGGAAGCATGGAAAGACTGAGTGAGAAACTGAATCATTTGTGTAAAACAGAGAAAATTCATCCTTTCAGGGTAGGTCCTTTTCTTTCCGAACATATCATTCCTGAATGTCCTGGAGACTCCGCCACCCTTGGTTCCAGGTTTTAGTCAATGCTTGAGATTCATTACCAACACATCGATAAGCTACAGCAACATCTAAGTAATTCAGTGAGATTTAAAAGAAAGACGTTTTTACACATATAGCTGGTAAAAGGGACTTTCCAGTCTTCATCACGCTCCACTCTGGGAGCCTAACAGGTCTCAACTGATCTCTCCTCTTGACCATTTCTACCAAACTTCCGTTTATTCTGCTTGGCTTCAAGCAAACCGTGTGTCACAGATAAACCATTAGCCAGAGTTTCCCCTTCACAAAGCTCTAACTTACTGTCCCTTTGCTCTTGTAGACCTGTCCACATGCACGTGGAACTAGGAAGAACATTTGTCACGCTATCTGTACACACTGTGGCAAACAAATGCCAGTGATTTACACTAAAGGGAGATGCTAAAACACAGCGAGTGTTTATATAGTTAAGTGCAAAAGGAAACCTTCATTTTGATCTGCTGGATCCTGGGGGTTACAGCTCTGGAAGCTGGCACCCTCTGTATGTTGCAGTGCATTATGCTACGATCTTAAAAACTGATGGTGTCAAAACCTCATTTTACTACTCCCATTTCTAACTAACTTAGTGTATTAGGGCCCTGCTTACTCATAAGCAAGTAAAAGAAGGACATATAAGCTGATGTGGGCTGAGAGCAGGGTGAAGCTGGCTGGCAGAAAGGGCTAGTACTTTTTCCCTTAGTTTTATACTTCTGTGCTTGCTACTGTTTCCCAGCTCTGTATTGCAGAAACCTCAGTTGTCTTCTACTGCTGCTGTGGAAAAAAGGACATAAGCAATAAAAAAGCCCAACAGCAGGAGAGCACAACAACAGGTTTTACTTAAACTATGAAGTAAAAATTAGAATGGGACATTTACACCGAGAGTCAACAAGGAATCACTTAACTGCACAGAAAGCAGCAGCAACAACCCCAAGACACTTGAATGGCTCAAGCTTTTCAATTATTAAAAAAGCTCCCGGGCTTTATAAATTAGTTGTCTCTGGAGACATAAAAAAAATTGCAGGGAGTGTTCATTGCAAAAAAAATATTTTTTACAACTGGCTTTCGAGGTCATGCTGGAGCTGGAGAAATTATTGCCAGGCCAATGCCACAAAAAACATTTGCTGCCCTCTATGAGCTGAAAGCTATGAACAAACCGAACAGGAAGGCGTCTTTGAATCCACTTATCACTTGAATATCACCACAGCTTTTCTTTCCATTTCCAAATTACTTCTCACACATGTATCCTTTCTGATTTTGCAAGCTAGAATCCAGAATTCGCCTTTACAGTTACATTTCCCATCCAGTCTGATACCTACTGATAACTTTGGACACACAGGGAAAGCCTGTTGTTGGAGACAATGGCAGTGAAGTGAGTACAATGTATAGGTCCATGGACACAGTACAGGTCTAGAACAAATTGCTCAAGCAGCTCAGTCTTCCTTCCTTCCTTGAAATAAAAAGCAGTACTAGAAAGGCATATTCGAAAGTTACAGTCTTGCCAACATATTAACAAAATAAAGATCCTCTGCCTCTCCAGCCTATTCATTACAGCTATGGAACAGGCATCGTAGCGTACTTCCCTGCAGTGATTTATTTATACAGCTCCTCTCCACTTGAATGCAAAAGGCACTAATATGCTTTTTAGTTCTGAAGTGCAGGAAACAGTACTTCGTGTTGATAACTTCAAAGGAGGGCACTTCTGCATGTCCAAAAAAATGCTGTGACTGCTCTTCTGTAAAAGTCAAAAGGTTACAGAAGGGAAAAGGCTGCGTTACAAGGTCAAATATTACAGCACCGTATTACAGCAAGTGGTGACGGAAAAGACTTAAGAGGTCATCTTGTTCATCCCCCTACTAATGCAAAATTGTTCCCCAGAGAGTAATACAGTAGGAAAGTAGTTGTTATACTAAAATATAGGTTACATATTTCAAAAGAATGGGGCCAGGGAAAATTGCTAGAAAAGAAAATAATATAGAAGAACTTTGCTTTCTTTAGAGATTACTGGAACCAATCTGAGGCTAAAAAATAACCATAAAAAAACGTATGTTGAGGCTAATCTTTAATGTTTGCTTCAGTTTACAACTAAGTCTCCAAACTGCTGACCTGTGTGCTTGTGCTTGAAGAAGCACATCAGTGTCTCTTGAATTGCAAGCACTTAATAATAACATGCTAGTCATAATATAAGTTTTCTGTTTTTATTCTGTTTTAAACACAGTGCCAAGATGCTGCCCTGCATGCTCACTCAACATGAGTAAACAAAGAGCCACAAGCAAATTATACCAACCTATCACAAAAAAAAAAAAAAAAAAAAAAAAAAAAGACAAAATATTTAGGCACACACCCAGTACCCCTAGAATTACGGATGCCTTATCTGTGCTGACAGCTTGGTAAGAGGCAAAACATCCGAGCACAAAGACATCACAGGCTTGTGCCAAGAATGTGAATGAGTGCCTGAGCTTCAAGTTCAGACCAAGTTTTACTGTTGCACAGGACATGCCAAAATATGTCAGCGGCTATCTCCAAGACTAGGTTGTTCCAGTGATCCCAGTCCATCCTCAGGAAGTGCATCAGGACTTACCAGCCTTTGGACCTCAGAGGATGTAGCCTCCTAATTAACTGCATGTGTTCCACCCCATCAGAGGTCGTTTGAAAATTTAGGCAGCGAGTATGGACCACTCATCTGATAACAAGGCTACAGGCAAAAGAGCATCAGGAACAGCTGATGGTGAAAATCTGATAAAGCTGCTTCTCCCCAGACTGCTCCTAGCGACTGCAATGGTGTGTGCATCTTCCAATACCTGAGCCTGCATCGCCTACATGCATGTGAGACTTTCCGATCTCACAGCCACACCGCTGGGGACAACAGGTTCCAACTCAATGTTGGGGTTTTTTGACCGTTTGCAGTGGCCAAGACCAAGCATTCATCACAAAATCCTTGCATACAAAAACCAGCAGATGTGCCTGTGACTGAGACATACGATATATATTAAGGATTAATATTAATTTGTACTTCAGCAACACCGAGAAGCATCAGCCACACAGTCACGAAGATTCCTTCTTGGATAGCTGCTAGAGGGGGCACCTGACTCCAGTGGAGCTTCATCTATAGGGTTTTTTCCCCAAAAGTAATTAAAAAACAGAGTAAGCAAAGAATTCCAACGGAAATGCCTCAGCATCTCCAGGATATTTATGTCAAGATTTCACTACATTTACTGATGATAATATTGATCTCTGAAACAATTTTTTAATTTAAATTTAATTTTCAGACCTCCTCAGTCTGAGAACTCTTGTAACGTCTCCATATAACAGCCTCTTCCTTACGTTCAACAACTTTACTTGTAGCTCATCTTTCCTAAACCTCTGATAGTTCTTCTTGTTCTTGTGTACATCCTCTAATGAATTCACGTCTTTAAATGCCCAAACCCAGACACAGCAATTCAACTGAGGCTTTACTGATTTTGAGTAAAGAGGAGAAAGAGCATTTCAACAGACAAAGACTTGGTTTTGCTTTAGTATTACAGAGTCACATAGCAAAGAACAATCCTTTAAGTAACAGTCACACAGTTCCTAGCAGATGTGATCTCAGTCAAAAACATCAGGCCAGTTAACCAGCTTTGTTCAAATAACTTGACCTGTCTTTTTCCATGAGTCTTGATGCATTTCAGGGTTCCTGAAGGATGCTTCTTTAGGACACGAAGGATACAGTTAAATTAACAGAAATTAAGTTAACAGAGGCTGATTTGCAACAGAGAGGGAATGAAGAAATATCAGATGTGGAGAAAGACAGAGTGCAGCACAAATACTTTTAGCAGATGTCAAAGTAATTCAGGGTCAGTAAGTGTCCCATCATTCTGAAATTGCTGGGACACATGAAAAATGCACCAATTTGGCAACTGAAAGGAAAGAAAACCCCAGGAATAAACTGGAACAGAACCACTAAGATCTTGAGCTAAATCCATGCCAATGCATGAATCTCATCTGATGTGGATGCTGGGTCAAGCACGTGGCCCATCCTCATCCAGTAGCCTGGGGAGGCTCAGAGGTCCGCACTGTCTGCTGGACAACTCACCTCCCAGCATTTCTACCGCTGCTGCACCATGTGACTCGCCATCTCCTTGGTCACACTGGCATGTGTTGGGTGCAGGTGGCTGGCACATCGCTGCTGCATCTGCCATACCGTGCCTCACAGCAAGAGGGATGTGAACAGGCATCCCAAGAACACGGCACAGGCACCATTGATAAACCTAACACACTAGGAAGAGAAGTAACACCATGGGGGAGCCAACAGTCTCAAGCTTCACATGCCGCACCCAACAGCCCTGCAAGAGGGCACCGCATTGCTATCCTTTTTGCCTCTGCAATTTATTTGTCCTTCAATTGCTATTTTTTATTACTACTCAATTTTTTGTGAATATAAAGGCTTCTCCAGCAGTGGGGACACACCTTCATACTCTCTTAAGGACATGTACATCAGACTGCAAAGATTTAACAGTGGAAGTACTTAGGTACTTCACATCCTTATAAAAATGAGGTAAAAGCAGGGTACTGCTCCACTTTCCAAGTATCATGATTAGGATGAAGGGAGGTGCCCAAAGCCACACATATTAAAATCAGGAAATTACTGATAAAACACCGTGTTCACCAAGTGGGAACTTCACTTTTGGAATTTCTCACCCATTTTCACAGGTGAAAAATATCCCAGGTTTTCCAGGAACAAGATGTGCAATACTGGTAGGTTCCACAACAGTATGGTTGGATGTAGGAGTGAGAGAGAATACAAAGCAAATATGTGAGCAATTGTTTCACCCCCAAAAAAAGAGACCTCTGTGTTAAATGCTTCTCAGTTGCATTTGGGAAACACTGACTTTGCTTAAGTGCATTAGCCACACAGGTCCTACATGGCAGCATGAGACAAGCTTATCTGCAAAACCACCCACTGCTCTGGCAACAGATTTCCCCTTCTGAAACAAAAGCTGGCCAATGTTTCCCCAAGCATCAGTGTGCTGCCCATTAGGGCACCAGCTCTCCACCTTTCTCACCGTCTGCAGAGATGGAGGCAAGACAGACCCTGGAGCGCTCCTAGCCTCACTTAAGACTGATTTCCCGCTTGAGTTCCCCGCCCCCCCCAACCCCTCCACTTCAACAGTTGTTTGATAAATATAATTTAAATGAAAAGTCACTCAAGCTATTGGGTTCCTTTCCATATGGCTCAGTCCTGTGCTGGTTCAGGCAGTTTCCAGGCAAGTTTGCAATGGGCACAAAATACCATGTTTGCAGCTTAATAGCTGAACAACCCGAACAATTCTTTTTAGTACCAGCAAATCTCTATTCCTGTATTTGTTAAAAACAGTAACAACAATAAAAAGCTATTTCTGAAGCACATAAGAGTTTTCCTTTTACCTTCCCCAGAGGAAAGGCTATCCTCCCAGCACCCTCCACATACCACCTACAATCCATTTATATTTTCAAACATTCCTGAAGTGCAATTTCTGTTTACCGTACTGTGCAGCACTCGGCCTGAACTTGTTTAACACATGTTCGCGTTATTTAACCAAACTCATTCATCAAGTTGTAAAGCATCTGACAGACGATGGAGGTTTTCCAGTATGTATCAGGCCTCTCACTTAATTCAACCGCTGATTATTTCCACCTCTAAGTAATTTGACCAAAGCCACACGAAAGTGTTCAGTTATACTAAATTTTTCTCTGTTCGTTATTAATTCAGTCACTGGCTTGGAAAAGCTGTAGCTCTACTTACCTGATTAATCAGGAGAATATCAACTATATACACACAAATAATATGTACACACAGTTTATATTATAATATCATATATGTTTATATACGCATATACGTTATGTATATTTTTTATCCGTATTATACACATATAAATGCAACAGTGTCTTTTTAGGAGGGTCCATGTGATAAGAAAAGCTTAATTGCCATATGGATTGGAAATTGTCATTTGTAATATAAACACAGCCAGCTGCTATGCAAAGTGTTTCTCTATGCAAAATGTAAGGTCCTTCCACATTCATGCCTTCCCTTCCCTTGCGTTTATGGAGAATTGCAGAAGCATAGTGACCCTCAAGGCCACAGCTCTGGTCCTTCTGCTCTGCTAACCTAACGTAGGATTATATCAGTTTCCCAAAAAATCTGACACAGGTTATAAAGCAAGTGAAAGCTACAATTAACTCTTCAGAAATACCAGATTTTGTGTTCCTGCTCTTTCCACTTTACTCTCCTTCTCAGCTACAGCTACCATCATGTCCATTGTCCAAAGTGTGTGGTAGCTCAAAGACTACAAACGTGATGATTAGGGCTGGCTCTAAAGTCCATCAAGAGAAAGACAGGTAAGCACTGATACTGATCCAGAAGTTATTCATACACCAGCATGCTGCTCAGTCTTTCTTGATGTGCTACATCAAGTGATTCAGCTGATCCTGCATTACTCACCTAAGATGACACACTCTCTTCCCTACTCCTTCTCTCTGCTGATACTTATAAATAATTTTTCTTGGGAGGCAACCCCATGAAAACAACAATTTACTGTGAAGCAAAAGCCAGTCTCCTGGCACAGAACATTTGTAGTCCCTCTGCTAAAACATGAATATTTTCCAATTTCCTGCTGTAGGCTAAAAGCTTACAGCTATGGGCAGCAATGTGTTACCATTTACTGTAGCAGGAACAGGTCTTTGTTGCAAGAGGTTATCTCGAAAAAGTTAACCACTCACTCTGTCAGCTGGATGAATACTCCGATTTCCTTATTCTCATCCCTAAGCGACCAGTCAACATCTCAAGCACATGAAGATGTGGAAGTTCTCACCCTGACTGATCCCTGCTGGTCAGGCCCTCCAAATTCTGTCCTGCCTCACAGAACAGGCACTCCTGTCTTAGCTACAAAACCAAATGGTTCCCTGATAAACCTTAGGGTCATGAAACTACAGGTCCTATCTCAGCCACAATATTACACAACTTTAGCTACTTATCATAATCATGTACAAACCCAACCATTCCTGAACAACAAAGCTCAGGAAGTTCGCTGACGATGCCAAGCTGGGAGGAGTAGCTGATACACCTGAAGTCTGTGCTGCCATCCAGCGAGACCTGGACAGGCTGGAGAGCTGGGCTGAGGGGAACTTCATGAAATTCAACAAAAGCAAGTGTAGGGACCTGCACCTGGGGAGGGACAACCCCATGCACAGGTTGGGGGCTGACCTGCTGGAAAACAGCTCTGCTGAGAAGGACCTGGCAGTGCTGGTGGACAGCAGGTTGACCACGAGCCAGCAATGTGCTCTTGTGGCCAAGGCGGCCAAGGGTGTCCTGGGGTGCATTAAAAGGAGTGGGGCCAGCCCAACGAGGGAGGTTCTCCTTCCCCTTTACTCTGCCCTAGTGAGGCCACATCTGGAGGACTGTGTCCAGTTTTGGGCTCCCCAGTTCCAGAAGGACAGGGAACTGCTTGAGCAAGTCCAGCAGAGAGCTACCAAGATGATCAGGGGACTGGAGCATCTCTCTTGTGAGGAAAGGCTGAGAGACCTGGGTTTGTTCAGCCTGCAGAAGAGAAGGCTGAGAGGGGGTCTTATCAATACTTATAAATATCTGAAGGGTGGGTGCCAAGAGGATGGGGCCAGACTCTTTTCAGTGGTGCCCAGCGACAGGACAAGGGGCAATGGGCACACGTTGGAACACAGGAAGTCCCACCTAAACATGAGAAAAAACTTCTTTGCTGTGAGGGTGACAGAGCAGTGGAACAGGCTGCCCAGAGAGGTTGTGGAGTCTCCTTCCCTGGAGACATTCAAAACCCACCTGGACACAGCCCTGTGCACCCTGCTCTAGGTGTCCCTGCTCAGGCAGTGGGGCTGGACAAGATGATCTCCAGAGGTCCCTTCCAACCCCTACCATTCTGTGATTCTGTGAAAGTTGACTTGGCAAAATACACAAGGAATAGTTGGTACCATGAATACCAGACAGTCACTCAGGGTTCACCTTCAGAAGTGCTCGTGGATTTGTGTAGCCCTCATGATTTCACTGAGGAAATACCATTACAGATTCAGTATGACTTTTATGTAAATGGATTTATAAGAACAGTGTGCATGAAGGTACCATTTCTTTTCCTCAGCTAGCAAGGACTTTTCCTGTTTCCTATCAGCTCAGCTAAACCAAACATAAGGATATATTTTATATATAAATTAAAACAATCAACCAGTTCTGGAGTCTTTTTCCTTAGAGTTATTCAACACCTCACTGGACAGTCTTGAGCAACCCGCTCTGGCTCACACTTCTTGGAGCAGGGGAGTTGGACAAGACAATCTCCAGCGGTGCCATCCAACTTCAACGATTGTGTGATTAGTTTTCAAGCAGTTCTGTACAGTTTCTCATCCAGTTGACAGAAGTGATGCATGCACATACTACAATACACATGCTACACACATTCAGCTACTTAAAGCAAAATTTCTAAATTCCCAGCCGCAGGAAAACATAGTAACATAAAATCCATAAATTCACAATTTCATTTAGTATAAGCATCATGTGCACTAAGTCAATGTAGTTTGGAATCAGATTCTGCAGCTGGAAAGTAAGAACTGTTCTGCTTTCTGTGATTACTGAGCACAACCACTGTATTGGCTTTTTACTTATTGTCTCTTCCAGAAGGAAGATCTTTCATCGTTCCTTTTTTTTTTTTTTTCATACTTTGCATTGCTCATTAATCATATTGACACAAGTCTATAACCATGAAACTAGAAGCAAGCAAACAGCTAGGATCTGCAAGAACATTAAAAGGACCAGATCCTCCCTTCAGGATTCCTAATAGGATTTCCAGATTAAAAAAAAAAATGTAGCTCAAGAAGTGTCATACATGCTATGAGAATTCAAGATCCATTCACTGTGCCTGACAAACCCACAAGTGTTTGCTGCATGGTTTGGCTGTCTCATATGTTACTTCTTTTCCCCCCTGAAGAACTGTGTAAAATAACATTATGAACTACATCATCACATTTTCCCTTGACAGCACAGGTTGGTTAGTGCAGACCTCACAGTAAATAAACAATTCCCTATCTTTTCCCACTTCAGGAATCCTATGCAAACCTATTTACTGTCAGACTGATTCTGAAAGGAATGCTCCATCACTTCTCTTTTGAAAAAGAGAAAACTTAGTTTTGTACTCTGTGTTGACATTACTTTATGGCCGAGAAACACACAGAGCAAATTACACACTATTTAAGGAACTCTTGCAAGGACAGAAGCGTCCTGGGAGAGCGAGGCCCAGGGAGAAGCTTGAGCAACAAACTGAGTGAAAAATCTCCGCTTCCCTTGAATCAACTGGATCTTTGCCACTACCTTTGAGAGTCTTTACCTTCCAAGGGTGAGTACGGATCTGACTCCTTTGCCTCCCTCCACCCCCACCCTGTCATTATTTCTAAAGTCTATACAGAGCCACTGGAAAATAAGGATATTGATGGGGGATGAGTACAGAAGACAGCTCCAGCAAGAAAACAATAAGGTTTGTACAACTGATTATATTCTATCACATTCAGAAAACAGGAAAACATGGTCTCTTAGAAGAAACACAAGACATATTATTACTACTGTTTACAAAAGGAAAACCATGAAGAAATAACCAGTTGCTCAAGGTTGCCTTAGTGGCACTCCTGGTCTGCAACCACTACTAATCCTCCACACAGAAAGCAGACAGTGAAGTTGCAGGGACAAAATACCCTAAGAAAATAAAAATCCTTTTTCTTTGGACTGAAAAACTATTTCTTACTGTGTATTTCTTTGTTATTGCTCTTGGCTAGGCTTTTTATGCAAATCAGCACCCTACAGCCTACTGCCATATGCTGTATATGAGACAACCTCTCAAGTGTGTACAGAAAACTTCAGCTGGTACAGGATCTGACAACTTGCTTGTGAAGTAGCATTTTAATTCATGAGCATATTAAATCTGTGATGCATAATCTGCTTGGGCAGCCTGCTAGTTTTAAGATGTTAGTCTAGACCTATAAAGCCCTAAATGTCTTGGGACCTATTTATCCAGGAATTGAGCTTTTTTGGAGGTTTTCTGATGAAACAAAAGTTATAATCAGAAAACATCAGTACTAAGTTGGAAACATTGTATTCCAAGCCTCTTGCAGCCAACAAACTTTCTTTAGATGCAACATAAGATCCCGAAGAGGTTTGCCTAGATTAATTATAGCTGGGGACCCAGGAAGGATATGGTCTTCAGCCCTAAGACGGTCCTGTGGGGGAGCTGTGGGACTGCACCATGGTGAGGCAAATCGGAAGGGAACAAACACCAGGTCCTAAAAGGCTGAGAGCTTGCAGAGGCCAGGATCTGTTTCAGGAATCCCAGAGAGACCAACCTGGAGCCAAAGTGCCGAAAAAATGAGAAACATGCATTTCAGCCACAAATTTAAGAAAGGAAAAACTAATTTGTACTCAAAATACCTTTATTTCAATATCATTTTTCTGCAGATGTATTAGGATGGTATTTCCTGAGCAGTTTCCGTGCTGTGCCACAGAATATTGGGTGTGTTTGTGAAATCTCTGTCACTCCTTGCTCCCTGCAACTTCAGGGGTTTGCATGTCTGGAACAAACTTATTTTTTTCCGGCTTTTTATTAGCAGCCTCTTTCTGAGAAATGCCAGGTGGCATCATGCCCAAAACTGCTTGCCAGCTAATCTCAGAGGATTGGGCATTATGCCATTTGAATTAAAAGAGCTCAGCTCTAACTCACTGATAACATTTAGGAATCAAACCAATAAAACTGAGAAACAAAAGGAATATGAATAATCTCTGAATGCACACATATGATGGCTTTTACTGAAAATGTATAGTTAAGGAGAAAGAAAAAAATTAATAGCGGTCTTTTCTGCAAAACAAAAACAGGGCTCAAGTGAGAACAATCTGTTATGATTTCACCAGTTTCTGAGAATGGCAAAAAGAAAAAAAGGAATTTGCACATTTAACTACAAAGGTAACGTCACAGCAATCCCTGCAACAGGGGGCTCAAACTTCAGGCAAGCTGTGCTATGCCACTCACCCCACAGAGTCAGAAGGGAAAGAGGGAGAAAAGAATTTGCATCTGAAGGGAACAATGGAGTGTTCCCCTCAGTCTCTTCATTCTGGCCTTTTGAAATGTTCTTCCTAAAATAGAGGACATTTAATTTACGAAGACCAATAAAATCATAACTAGCCACTTAAAAAGTCTGCATAATCCTCTCTAACATTGTCCACATCAACAATAAAACATGGGACGCTTCAGCATGTGCACATAGATGAGCAGGCAAGGACACAGACTAATGAGTCTATAAATTATAAACTGTTTTTCTATCACAAGTTTTTAGGCTAGAAATTCCCATGTACAACACAGCCCACAGGAGGGGTATGGGAAGGAAAAAAGCAAGGCTAATAAGGATGTGACTATTAGGAAATAAAACAATTCAAAACCATTTCCTATAACACAGTTAAAGAAAAATATGGGAGGCAACTTTGGCTTACTCTGACTGCTGTCTTTATAAAGTGTATCTGCACTGTCTACATCTTCTCCTTTATTCTTTCAGAGACCATGAGCCAGTAGAGGACAGTTATTTTTCCCTTCCGCTTGCTCATGCACGCCTTGAAAGGTCAGCCAGTCTCCCTCTTGGAATACTTCATAGTTTAATTAACAGAGACAACAGCTGATCAAATTAAATAGAACATACGGAGAAAACTGTCATTTTCCTATGACATAACAACATCCAGGTATTTTTTTCACGAACATCTGCTGAGAAATAACAACTGAGAGGGGAGTTGGCAGGTCTCTCTTACAAGAAAGGTGTGCTCCACAGGGTGAAGCACTTTTAACTCTGGTCAGAACAAACCCCCACAGTTCAGATGGATGGAGTCCTGTAAAAAGGACATTAGCCATAAACAGGCATACTAGCATCATTCAGAGGCGGACATTTTGGAGAGTGCATCACTTTGTGCAAGGCACTTGCCCTCTCCCCACCTTCGCCCCTCTGCCTGCAAAGCTCCTCATGTGTCTCGCTGCCTGTGGGGATCTGCTCACCTTGCTCTCCTCCAGGGTAGGAGGGGACAGCCAAGCGTCTACTGGAGCTGTACAAGTCAAAAAGGAGCCTGCACGCAGGCAGTTCTGCCCCGTCCCAGCACTCTGCTTTTAATGTCAGCCCTGAGCTTTCTTCGCCACTCAACGTCCCGGGTTGCAGCTTGCAGCAGAGAAGAGGGCAATGCTCCCCCAGCCGCTCCACAGCTCTGCTGGACTGCCAGGGGCTTGGTCCTGCCCGAAGTATCAGCACTACTGTTCAAACACACCAAGGACAGGGCTGCTGGTGCAGAAGGGACAACTGTCCCCATGTGGTTTGGGTGGCCGTTCCCCACCTGGTTTTCCACGTAGTACCCCTACTGGTGATGCCCCAGTTCGCTCTCAGCTGAAAGAAGCCCTCTTCCAGCACTGCCCATTGCTGTCTGACTGTGACACCCGTGTTTTCCAGACTAACTTGTTTTCCCATGTGGCACTGCTTCAAGCCACCCAGCAACCACCCACCAGCTGAGGCCCAGGTCCCCTGGGACATTCGGCTGGGAATGATCCAGAGCAAAAGACCTGGCGGCCAGGATCATAGAATCATAGAATTAATAAGGTTGGAAAAAGACCTCTAAGATCATCAAGTCCAACCATCAACCCAACACCCCCATGTCCCCTAAACCATGCCCTAAGTGCCACGTCTACACATTTTTTTAACTCCTCCAGGGATGGTGACTCCACCACCTCTCTGGGCAGCTTGTTCCAAGGCCTGAACACTCTTTCTGTAAAGAAATTTTTCCCAATATCCAATCTAAAACTCCCCTGGCACAGCTTGAGGCCATTTTCTCACGTCCTATTGCTAGTAACTTGGGAGAAGAGACCAACACCCACCTCACTACAACCTCCTTTCAGGTAGTTGTAGAAACCGATAAGGTCTCCCCTCAGCCTCCTCTTCTCCAGACTAAACAACCCCAGCTCCCTCAGCCGTTCCTCATAAGGCTTGTTCTCCAGACCCTTCACCAGCTTCGTTGCCCTTCTCTGGACACACTCCAGCACCTCAATGTCCTTCTTGTAGTGAGGGGCCCAAAACTGAACACAGGATTCAAGGTGTGGCCTCACCAGTGCCGAGTCCAGGGGCATGATCAGTTCCTTCCTCCTGTTGGCCACACTATTCCTGATACAAGCCAGGATGCTGTTGGCCTTCTTGGCCACCTGGGCACACTGCTGGCTCATGTTCAGCTGGCTGTCAGCCAGCACCCCCAGGTCCTTCTCTGCCAGGCAGCTTTCCAGCCACTCTTCCCCAAGCCTGTAGCATTGCATGGGGTTGTTGTGACCCAAGTGCAAGACCTGGCACTTGGCCTTGTTAAACCTCATACAGTTGATCTCGGCCCATTGATCCAGCCTGTCCAGATGCCTCTGTAGAGCCTTCCTACCCTCAAGCAGCACTCCCACCCAATTTGGTGTTGTCTGCAAACTTACTGAGGGATGCATGGCTCTGGGAGTGTGGTCTTGCACGTGGGCAACTGCAAACCCCACTCTGCAAACCTTGCCTCAAGGTACCAACACCGGTCTCAACGGAGAGGAGATGCAACACAAGGCTTGTTGCAAAAACCCGTCGCTGGATCCTGTGATCCACTTTTTCTCCTGCAGACACAGCACGACAGACCGTGCTGATGAAGCACAGGAAGGAAAAGAGCCCAGAAGCGAACCCTGCAGCACTTCTTCATCCTTTCTGCTGTCATGGCTTGCAGTAACAACCACATTAAAAACAAGTAAAAAAGCAGAACGCTGTGAAACACTGAATTTCATATGTATTATCTTAATTCCAAAAAGCACGTCTTCCAGTGGGAATCGTATCTGACTTGCTATTGACCCAGACAGGAATTCAGAGGGAAAGGGACTAGCTTCTGACGTGCTATCCAAAAAACTGTTTACTACCTAATTTATTAGCTGCTAATCGTTCACACTTTCAGTTTCTGGGGTGCTTCTTCAACCCATAGCAAAGCTCGGTCATGACAAGACAGGCAACAAAGTAAAGCCAGAACTAAACCCCACTCCAATGAGAGCAGAGCAGATCAAACCTAGAAATTAATGAAGGACAGAAGCATAATTACGGATGACGCTTGTACAAGGTCACTTCCCATTGCCCAGCAGCATCCTTTTATATTGATCTTTTAGCTGCTGTAGGACTGGATTAGTTACAGTGCTTACACTGCCAAGGACAGTCAAACTTTTAAATACCTCCACACATCCCGTTTCTTTCAAGGGCATAACACACCTTACAGAAGATCTCAGGACATCAAATGCTATGGATAGGCAGGACCTACCCAGATTTGTGCTCTGCATTATATCAAGCCCATCGTCAACACTAAACCATCATATAAGATGAATTTACAAGAAATTTTTGGGGAATGCTTAATATATGTGCACATACAAAGGCATGCAAATAATCAAAGTATATTGTGCCATTCGCATCTTTCTGGTGTCTTTATTTGAGTCACACTTTTGATCAATACACTGTTGTTTTCTTCTACCAATAATATGGCTGGTCATTTATCAAATACTTGAATAACAAAAGAGACATTTCACTGAAAAATTACATGCCCTGAAAGATGGAAAGCAATACCCACTGCAACTGCTTTTACTTTGGCATGCTGGCCTTCTTCCCAGCATGAACGGATGTAACAACAGACACATTACAGCATACAGCTTATAAGTAAAACACCCTGGATAAACAAGTTGGCTAGTTATACATGATCAGAAAATCAGCTCACTTCAAAATTTCTGAAGCTAGAAAACAGTAAGAAAAAAAAAAAAAAATCAAAGTTCCTGTGAGAAGCGACCCAGGACTTGAACTTCAGATTCAGTTACTCCCTGAGCCCTGGATTCATAGAAGATCCTGAACGTGGTAAATGCGCTCTTTCTACAGACTACCAGAACAAATGAGACCATATTATGCAATTAAAAATCAAGCACCATTTTTCTGTCATTACATCAGAATTGCCTACAGAAATCAACATTCCCAAAGCTGGAGCACTCTAGCCATACTACATGTGCTGTTGGAGGCAGGTTAAATCAGTCAGGAATGCTGCCTAGTATCTGGCTTCAATTTTCCCTGGCAGTTACTTCCTCAGCATTAAACTACAGTAAATCAGTACACTGCAAGGAGTATTTCCTTTCCTTTTGAGATGCTGTCCTGTGAAAGTCCTAAGTAAAAGTTTTGCAGGTAGATGGAAATTGTTTCCCAGGCTACAGCCTGCAGAGCATCACTGCACTACCTACCCACCACAAACTTCTTCAACTACATAAACATATTTGTAAGTCTCCTGGTCACGTTTTTGTCTCCTCTCAGATTGCTTTCGAAGGGCAAAGCAAAAGATTGCGAATACATTTGTATGAGTGTTTTGGCATGGGAATGACTTCACACGACAGCACTTCCATACCACTCCAGTGGGGTAGCACAGCGCTGGTCCAGCAGCACAAATTGACATCACGCCAGTTTGCACTGTCTGCAGGCAAACTGCTCTCCCTTTTCCTATACACCAAGCCTGCAGAATCCACGGGCAAAGTGCTGCCCAAATCTGAAGAGATTAAGTGAGGGCAAAAATGAACATTTTTTTTTCATCTACAAAACAAGCACAAAATCCACCCAAAAGCTAATGTGAATTTAGTAAAGCTACAGAGATACGGTATGAACAAACACAGTTTGCACTTCCCTCTCTTCAACTTCTGTGTCAAAAGTAGCTTTCATGACAAGCCCTTGGTTGAACTCCTTGCATCTTCTCCCCATTTGGCTCACTTAGATGAAAGCCCAGAACATAAAAACTTTTGTTTTCGTGCCACCTCCAGCAAGTGGAACCGAAGCAAAGACTTGACAGCTATTTTATGTTTGAAATATTGGCTTCAAAGCAATGGGGACAGCAGAGTGTGGGTGGGCCTGACACTACAGCTGTCTTAAAACAAAGAGCCTATATATCAAAAAAAGTTCACAGGAGACAGGATTTATCCAGAAAGAATTACATCCAACAGAAATTAAGATGGGGAAGAGGGCATGCATGCCTGTGTGCCCAGGGAAAGCGGGGGGAGAAAAGTAATTATGCCGTTTACAAAAAAAAAATGTTTAAGAATGTTGTATCCAATTCCAACTGTAACCATTTACATGGAAATTATTCTTTAAGAGCTGTCTGAATGTATTACAGTATCTGAGCAATACCATATAAAATGGGAATAGGTACCTGAGCTACTAATGGAGCAAAACACTCAAAAAGGGAGTCACTTTAATTGTATGTCTATTCAGATAAGAATACTTCTACAAACTAGTTTGGAATAACAAAGACCATCCAATTAGCAAATAAAAATGTCAACCGAGGTGGCTGAAGTTAGATCATGCTTTCCGTCTGTATACTCCGTTGCAATGGATTCAGGTCAATTTTTGCTGTTTAAGCAAGGAGAAGCAGCAAGCATGCTAAAATACCACACCTACACAATTCTTGTCAGCATGTATTATCAAAATAACAGAAAGCCTGGCTGTATAAACGTAAGTGAAACAGATGAAGATTACAGGGGCAAATCATTGCCACAATTCCCAGTGCCTGTGCCTGAGTTTGCAATTGAAGTTTATGACAAGTGAATGATTTGATTGCAGCATTAGTTTAAAACATTTGACAGGTTTTCAGGTACCGGGAGCTGTAACTTCCCAGAGCCTAACTTCTCTCCTCGTACCGTTTCATCTGCTGAAGCCAGCGTGTTTGCACACAGCAGCATTAACTTCCTATGCCTCCCCCAGCAAAAAGGCTATCAGGAAGTAAAACAATATGGGCTCATTTCTGTCCTTCCCTCCTGGGATTGCATGGGACAACCCAACACAGCTGGATGGAGCCACCTCACCTCTGAAGGATCCACTTTGCAAAAAAAGATGATGAAACACACTGTGCTTGAAAATGGCATTTCATCAGCACCTCAGAGGTAAGCTGGTTCACCTTTTGGACACAGGCATTACAGATTTGAGATGAGAAGCGAGGACTATAAAGGCATACATCCAAGTGATGCTGAAGTCAATATCCTGACACCCCCCTTCAAAAGGACAGTATTCCAGGTTGTGCTGCAACCTACCAGACAACACAAGGAGCCTCTCCCTTGGAGCTGGGAGCTTGATGAGCCCACACCACACGCACCCACTACTCTCAACAGTGTGAACTATGGGTTTTGGGTCAGAGGATCCGTGCCGCCAGCAACAAGTAATATCACTAGAGTGGGCAGGAGCATTCATTTAGACAAAATTAGGATATCTTCGTATTGTAAATCTCTCCCCTCTCTCACACACACATGCACAAAAACTTGCTGTTCACCACCTTCTCATCAGAGTGATTTGTGCATAGAAGCTGGAACCCTTTGACTAAGAATAACCATTTAATGGGGCCAGAGGGAGCTACTTGATACCTACAGAGAGGACACACATGGCTCTGTTTGCTCCCAATAGGCCGTTTCACTTTAGGGGGCCCCACATAGATGAAAGCTCAAAGTCTCTTTTGCAATCCTCCCTTTGTTTTGTTTTTCCCCTTTGCCAACTATGACGGCTCTAGAGTCCCTGATAACAAAAGCAGATGTTTACAGCCACATGGGAGGCTTCTCTGTATACAGTGGCTACTGCATTACATCGCATTAGTCACTCCGTGACATCTACCATATGTATCACGTTGATTAGTAGGCATTTTAAATCCCATTGACAGTGGTGGGATTAGGTATGTACAAATATTAAAATGTAGACTCCTTCCCCATCTGGTGATCCTAAAAACGGTTCTCTAAAACACTGGTTTCCCTCAGGATCCTTGTTCCCCCAACTGAAAAGTGTGTGGCTGGTTGCGTATCTTGTCAAGAAACAAACCTGAGGTTTTCCTAGCGCTTAAGGTGTTTGCAGGATCTATGATAAAACCTTCACACTTCTGTGATATATTTCAGAAAGCAGAATTTGTCTTCTATTTTGTATATTTTTGGAAATAGTTTGAACAGCTCTGTCATTCAACACAACTGACATCCTGGGTAGTTTTTTCTGTTTTATAAATGCAAAAAAGGCTTCCGGAAAAAGAAACAAACCTCTTCAGAATGACTCATTGGTATATTCAAATCACAGATACCTGGCCCTGGCTGGGGAAGCTCAATCTACGCATTGCTTTCTGCTATCTAGTTAATTTTTGGATTTTTTTTCTTCCAGTTCAGCAGGGATTAGCTTATTGGTCTGATTCACTGATTGCCTTCCATCTGACACCAAACCCCTCCACTCTGACTAACAGCTTTTCTTCCATCCGAGCTGAACCCCGTACTGGGGCGCCCTGATCTCCTATCAGCTCCATAAACGCTATTACAACCACGGCCTGTTAGTGCTAATACAATTGCTAAGCAACTTGGAAAATTTATGGGTACAATTTACAGACTAAGCATTTCCTTGAAATTGCAAGTACAGCTTTGAATTGCTAACTCACAGAAACATCAGTGCATTAAATGGAACGGAATTACTCATCAGCTGGGATCAAAACATCCACAGGAAATTTGTATTATATAACCACGCACAGCAGAATCTGAATATCCTATACTGATGGAATCACAGATTTTGACTATCAGATGAGGATGGGTAGAACATGTCAAACTTTTCTGTTGAGGTAATTTACAAAGAAGATTTGGTACGTGAAGCTGTCTGGGATTTGGCATTGTTACAATAAAATCTTGAGGAGATGGCTTAGAAGAAAATACATTTTATAAACATCTGCTATTACTGCAATGCAGATGACAGCAACTCAGGTGTAGAAGGGACAAAACAAGTTCTGTGGTCCTGCCTTCCAATCGCATGCCCATTTCCTATGTTAGGCAGAAATGTGAAATTTCTTATTATTATACGAGTGTAACTTTGGGGGATGCTGGGATTCAGCCATGGTAACTAGAGAAGCCCATTTTCAGTGTTAATTTACCATCACGATGGGAACAAGGTGTTGTCTTTACCAGGCTAATTTCATGCTCAGCATGGCCTACCGTGATATATTCACTGAGGAATGATAAAAGTATATAAAATTATCAGACAAAATCCCTGACCTTTCCTACAAATAAGACCTAAGGTGTTACAAAAATGTGTGTGTTTTTCATCAAACACTAGGTAACAAACTGGACCGCCCAGTCCATTTGCTGCATTGCAGCATGTACAGCCTGCTGGGTCTCCTTCCCATCTAACTTCAGGATCTAAGCTCTAACATGAGAGACATGCAGGAAGGGTCTGTCCACCTTCTTTCCCTGCCCTCCCCATCCCAAATAGGCCAAAAAGAAGCCAACTTTGCAAATAAATACATATAGTAATAGCCTTTTCTTAGCAACTTCTCCAGAAGATCTGAGCTTTTCTTAAGGATATTTGCAAATGGTCTTAGGGGCAACTCAAGCTTTTTGGTAGGCTGAATTCACTGTCACTAACAGCCACTAAGCTGACAAGCAGTCTCAAGGGTTTATCTCCTCCAGTACCCCCTTCTCTTAACTTCATGCAAAGCAACTATTGGGACTATACAAACTCAAGGTTGTGTTTCAACTGATAATCCCACTTTTTTGGCTGTGCCATACGAAGTAGCAAGTATCACGTTACTGGTATTAAATTTAACCACAATGTTCTAGACCTCACTTTCTGTGAGGGAAAGATAGGAAAAGAGAGGAAGGTTTTCTGAATTCTGGTGCAGCTTGTGCTTCACATTACAAAACAATACTCCACAAAAGATGACAACTGTGGCTGAGACAACTCCCAAGCGTGCCAATACACTCTGGATAAGTTTTGATTTCATGCTGAAGTGCTTGTTAAGTCTCATCGGGACTTTCCCATTGAGTATCCCAACTGATAGCTTCCACCCGCTGCAAGCTAATCCTGTCAAGGTAAGCATCTCCTTAAGCTTTCAGGTAAGAGAGGTGGGAGATCCATCTGCATGCACACGCCCGTCTTTTTGTTTCTTCTTACGTATCAACAACCGTCTCCCTGGTTCTTACATTTATACCGTAAGTATCTTCGCAATCCTTTCTCCCAAACCAGAAAGAATAAGAAAGTGATCGTGGAGCTGAAGAACTGATTTGCACTTGGACATCCCCAATGCAATCCTACTCCTGCAAGCAGGCTTACTCCTTGACCTAATAAATTCCTCAGCGCTTGTTAATTGTGAATGAAGCCCTGAAGTCAAAAATACCAACTGTGTGCAAACACTGAGTATCAGTCCAGCAGAATCTTTGCTTCGCTATTTTTGTTTGATTACTCATATTTTAAATGGGCAGAATAGTATTTTCACACTTAATAGAAATTCAGGTATGCCTGTGGAGCAGGCTACTTTAAATTGTTTTATGATTGATTTATAAGCACAAGTCAAACATAAATAGATTTCTTAATGAATGCAGGACAGCACCAAACATTTGTTACATTCAGAACAGATTAGTTTTAATTTAAAGGGCACAGAGGCAAATCTGATGCATCCTACACAATTATGTAAAATGTCAATCTCCAACCTGAGAGGTGTGTGATTTGCTGCTATGCACCGCTTACACCTGGGTTTTCAAACAGCTGGTTAGTGGAGCTGAACCACTTCACTGATTTTGTTGCACTTGTAACTTGACTTAGCTGCATGGCCAGCAATTTTCTTGCTATTCAGACATAGACCAAAGATGTGAATGGCATCTTGCTTTATTACTCAGCAGATTTTAGACTGGAAAATAATTTTAGAGAAGCAAGAGGGGAGGGTGCAGGGGGAGCTGTCAAGATGCTTTAGCTCCCATGGTCTATGATCTAGGATTTCAGTCTACTTTTGAAACAGCATGATTCCCGCACAAGTCCAGCATGAGAAGTTGAGCTCTGTTGTTCAGTGGCACCGCTCCCTCCCTGGCAGCAGACGCTTGGAATCTGCAGAAGGTGCAAAACCCAACTGACTCCGAGTTCTCCTAAACATTACAAAAAGATTAATCTGAAGCTTGCGGCTGCATTTTATCACATTTATTCATATAAATAGACCAAACCCAAAGCGGATCCAGACCTGAACTTTTCACCTTGTGTCCCTCTGTGATGAAAATGTATCTAATTTTGTTAGTCAGACCAGAAATTCTTTAAAAGACTTGTATTATATTTCTACCTAAGGAATGACACTCTCACCAAAACCCTACTGTGCTATGGTGCCTAAAATAGTTAGCTCGCTAATACTGTCCAGGTTTGGAGGTTACATTTTGAACATGTTCTAGCTGAGTAAGGTTTTTGGTTTGGTTTTTTTTTTTTTTTTTTTTTTTTAATAAACTTTTCAGCTTTCCCTCATCATTTATCTTCTTGGAGCATAAGCCACTCTGAGCCTGCACTGGTTTCAAATACCAGTGAGGAGAACACTACTCTCCCGTGGGCGCTACCAGAACACCATTAAGAGAGGAAAAGATGCTCAAGAGGATATCACAAGTCTTCCGACTAGTCTTCAGTGTATCCTATACCTTGGAATGCCTCTTATTAACTCTAGGATAGATGTCTCCAATAACACATAATAAAATTACTGACGACTGATCAACTACCCTACTTTATCAAGCCCCATCTTTCATCAGAAACAGACATTTTCACAGCCCTGCAGTGATTCTTTCCCCAAATGTAACCCCAAGACATCCCCCTTTCAAAACCATAGCTTGCAAAATTTGAGCCACCATTAAAAAAAAATTATATATGTACAAAACACATGTGAATCACATGCATGGAACACAAACATTATTAGTATTTAGCTTTTGTTCAGTGTTTTGGACCCCAGAAATTGGGATTTCAGGTTTCAGTAGTGTATTTTGCTGGAGTCAACTCTCCACTAGTTGTCCTAGTGTAGAACGAGGGAGACACTGATTTTCTTGTTAAAGAACAAATATGGATATAGTTACTGCTTTCCAAGCTTTACCTCAGGAAATCAAGCTCAGACATCTTCGTACCACACTTGCCATTCCATTCAGTGTCAAGTTAACAAAAACAGGCAGCAATGCATGATGCCTAAGCTACCGTGCCCCCCTTGACTGAAGCTAGTCCGCAGGGAGCCAGTCTAACGATCTCCAAGCTGGTAACATAATCTGGTTAATTTGTTTATGATAACAAAGCCAAGGTGATTCTATCTGGTTTTCTCAATAAATATTTATAGGTACATGTCAGCTTTTCAAAGGTGATGCCTAAATGAGTTCAAAGCATCGTCAGACAACTTCAAAATACTGAGGGACCTACCTCCTTGACAAATGAAGGTAGCTCAATACAAAGGTACTGCAAACAAAAAGCAGCACCAGAGCTTGCTATAGCCACTACTGGCTACTTTGCTGCATTTAAATGGAGGATGGGCCGTGCTGCTCAATCACTCTAAATGGGACAACTTTTATCAGCGCAAGTTGTGAGTGGATGGCAGGATTCACAACCTCTTTTTTCCCCACTATATCTGTTTGAAAATCCATCCGATTCAAAGCCTAATTTTCATTGTTAAAAACAGGTGACCAAGATCCTCAAAAAGAATCAGTCTTGACTCTTAGGAGATGGTTGAAATAGACTGCTTTTTAAATGAAATAACAGCTTCCTAGACCAGTTCTGGAGAGCATCTGCCGTACTACTCATTCACTCGCTCTGATGAATTTTTTCCTCAACTTGAACTCATTGCTAGCCTCTTTTTCTTGTTTTGGTAGTCGGTCTCACCAGAAGTTAGTTTTTCTTTATTACTAACCTTATAAGTTTTGGTAGTGGTACGCTCCTGTTTGTGTAAAACACATTTACAATTCAGTGTTCTGCTCTACAGCTGTACAAAAAATACAGCAAGCCTAACACATGAAAAAGAATAAGCAAATCCCCAAATGAGCTGCAGTGTGTCTACAGGGTGCAGTCACTGGAAAGGAAAAATTGTAAAGGAATTAATTTTTCCATCAATGAACCAGAAAAATTCAGATTTCCTGAGTTCTTCAATTACTCGAGTTATCTGACCCCAGCCCCTCATACCAAGGCTCCACTGCTGTAGTTGTGTCCCCCAAACAGTCCCCAGATTTACAATACCTACACAAGGGGTGCGGAAAACACTATTCTGGGTATATCAAAAGAGGATTCCTGATCCCTGATCCAATGCTGTTGCAAACTAAATCAAGAGCAACACTGTTCACACCACTGTGCAGCATGCTCAAAGGTCCTAGTTCGGAAAGCCTACTCTCATGTCAGCCCATGAATACACAACATGAAGAACGTGGGATTAAAACATCTCCATGGTAAGTCTGGGTTTGTGTAAATCACAAAATGACTTTGAACTGGCTAACCACACTGAGAACCGAAAAACCAGAGCTCAATCCTTCACAGAGGTTTTCTCTCTCGTGCTCGGTTCTGTGCTGCTGCGGATGCAAAAGCAGCGGGTCCTGCTGAGGAGCAAAGGAAAAGCAGGGAGCA
This sequence comes from Sula dactylatra, assembly GCA_013389905.1. Lineage (NCBI taxonomy): Eukaryota > Metazoa > Chordata > Aves > Suliformes > Sulidae > Sula > Sula dactylatra. Next base: position 296,703 of record WEKW01009886.1, read on the forward strand.
GCCAATCTTTGTTTATGCCATGCAGTGAGAAGCGGACTCTCTCTCATAACAATGGATCAGCTGTGTCAAGCAAGAGCCCCTCTAATCACCATCATTGCATCATCTGTCTCTGGAACAAATCTTGAACTACCCTAATTACAGATTGCCACGGTTTTAGTTTATCATGCCTGCTATGAGTAAGCAAGGTGCAAACATGCTTCTGCACCCAACTCGGCAAAAAAAATGTATGAAGTTATAGAATCAAAACTAATTTAGGTTGGAAGGGAAGTCAAGGATACCTGGTCCAACCCCCCACTCAGAGCAGGGCTCTGAAAAGCTACATGTGAGACGGCTGCTGCACTGCATGCAATAAAACCAGAAAATGCCAAGAAGCCCAGTTCCAGCATTCCCTGTAACAGGACCACAGTTGGCTACACGTAATTGTGAAGTCTCCATTGCCCTATAGAAAAATATCAGATCCTCTTTCTTCCACTGAATACCTCTCAAATGCAAGGGACATATCATACAAGGGCTGTTTTTTCTAGCCAAAGACATCCATTAGACCCAAGAATCTGCAGCTGTTAAAATTGCTTGGGCTCCTACACTGAAATAGCTCTGCCTGGCTACTCAGATAGTACACTGCTTAGAAGCAAAGGGTGACATACTACAGAGAGTGGTTAAAAGAGAGCCCAAATTTACACACGGGGGGGCCAAAAAAATACATACGTTAGGAATCATCTCACTTGAGCTGAAAATGAGAGCTGACCAGAATGCGATCAGAAATAAATTTTTGGAAATGAGATAATAAATGTAGGAACTGATCAAATTATGGGTAAGAAAAAGGCAGGGGGAGAGGGAAGCAAGAAATCATTAATGATTGAACTTTTCTTGTTTCCAGACCTTGAAAGCATTTGAATAAATAATAAAGAACAGGGGTACTTTAGAGATAAATGATTACTATTTCATCGCCTTATCTTTCTCACTGCATGAGTTTCACTTTTAAAATGGCAGTGCTTCTCAGTGCTACAAAAGGTAGGGACCTCAGGGACTCACTCACATCGCCACATCAAGTGAGTAGCTCCAACAGCTTGCAAAGTTTATTCAATTCACATTTGAAGTGCTCCATGCAGGCTTTCTGTAGGCATGCAATGTCTCAGCAAATGGTAGAACAAGCGATGTAATGCTGCTTTCACTGAAAAGCAACGGACAGCTTCAGATTTGCTCCAGAAGGTTTTATACAGCCATGTATATGTTTTGCTTTACTGATCTGTCTATTTGATCTGCTTTAAGCACATTTTTTGCTTTAGGTTTTCCCCCTCTATGCTATAAGATTTGAGTTCTGCATGAAGCCAGGTAGTTATTTCATTACTGTATTGCCAATTACTCCATTAACTGTACATCCCTTTGGATCTCCAAATAGCTTTATGGAAATAATCTATACTCCTTGCTTATTATACAGACCAGACTTTGTGATTTCCCTCTACAGACGCTTTCCTAAGGCATCTCTCAGACACACCATATAATCACAGTAATTCTACGGTTCCCTCTACCACAGTCCAGTCTTATTTCCTGATGTCTCCCTCACCTTTCAAGTGTCTGCTCTAATGAGAGCAACAGACTTTCAGCCAAGGGCTGCTTTGCCACAGGGAATATATCCTGGCATGAAGGGCTGGGGGGTGGCTTCCAAGCAGGGGGTGACACGGGCTGTAACTGAAACAAAAAGCCCATGTCCACCTGTTCTGCTGACGGACCCTATGGTCTCCAGTCAGCGGGACGCGATATTTCACGCACAAAACCAAAACGCCAATTGTGTGGTTCCTAACAGAAAATAAGCCTCTGGTCACTCAGATTTAGCCCCATCAAACAGCTGCCAGTGCAGCAAAAATAACCCGACATTCCTGCAGAGCAGGGAACAGTGAACGTTATCACGTCACGTTGGATCTTAAGCACCACCAGATTAAGTGAAACCAGAAATGCTGCAGTAACACCTTTGCTGAAAGGGTACGTTCAGCCATAACTAAGCACTGAAACAGAATGCTGCTATTTAACTATTGTTTAAGATGTCACATATTCAAAACGCCCACTTTTGAAAGGTCTCCTCGGGGCATGGTAAGAGGAGATCAAGTGTCTCACGATGAGGCTGCAGTTCGGAAGGACAAAAGAAGAAACACGTGACTATCTGCGCTCGGATATTTATATGTAACCATCAGACTCACCACGCAGCCCATACCTCCCCTTTTCAGTAAGCAAGGATATAATTTAATTGAGAGCAGCCTACGAAGAAAATTTTTGTTTTATCTGAGGAACTGAGTAGGCGCATCTGAATCCATGTTAACAGTAAAAGAAATAGAAGCCACGACAAAGTAAACCATTTGAGTTTAGAAATTTGTAAATACCATGACCTGTTACATGTATGATATCTTTTCAAGTTAAGCAGTTAAGATTTAATGTCAGAAAAGAAATATTTTGCATCAGAACTTATCTGTAACTAAGCTCTTACAAAGTCTTCGTTACTTACCAATTTCAGATCAAACCACTATTCGAACTCCATTGATGAAAATTCATCTATGAAATTCTCATGTTTCATGAGAATCTGAAATCCTTCAAAGGACATTTATTTTATTCAGACATATATATCTAAATATTCCAGTAAGTGGGTAATCAAGATTAACCTGCAGTGGCTTGCTGTGACAATAATTTGATTCCAGCTCTTAAAGTCTTAAGTTATAGTTATTGCCATATTATTGCCATAAAGGTAACTGAGTTGGGATTACAGTTTTCCCAGATCTGAAATAACTTGTGTACACTTATCAGTTGAGCTGTTGCTTCATTTTCTAATCCTGCAGAAAATCATATAACTACAGATGGCTCTGGATTTGACTGTAGTTGAACGCTCCATCCTGTAAATTTGAACTATTACAACTTTTTTTTTTTTTTTTTTGCTTCACCAGCCCTGAGTCCTTTTATACTTCTACAGAGGTGACACATTAACACACAGTTACTACAGAGAGTTCAGAAGTTATTTTGGAAAGTTTTCAAATACCTCGGTACTTAGACCAATAATGCAGATTGAAAGGTGAAGCTCCCTCAAACCAAAAGCAAGATTTTACAAATGTTTTAACTTCCTCTCTGCCACAACACTTCCCTCAAAAATAAGAGAGATCCTGCCACAGCACAGGCATCCTACAGCCGGGGAGCTGAACCGCACCTCCTTAGCAAGCTATGAATGTCACCCAGAAATTTCAGGTGATTCAGCTCTTGAGAGTGATGGTGAGACAGTTGTGTCTGCTCTTACGTTTCCCTTGATATCCAAGTAACTATGTGTGTATGCAAGCAATGCTGCATGCGGTTTCCATGCCTGAAGTTCTGCTAATGCTGATCAGCATTCAGCATACATCCCTAATCACATATTTTAGGACCATTGGGGGTACCGCAACCTTGCTCTCCTCTGCTAGCCATAACACAGTATCACCCACAGCTTGGTTGTTGGCAGTGCTTTCTATACCTCAATAAAAAGTTGCTTCTGATCACAAAACAGGCTTTTCTATACGTACTATTCTGTCCAAAGAGGCAAAAGATATTATGGGTGTAACGCTCTCTTTCTGGGCAAATATCCTAGACATAATTTAACTTTTTCTTTTTTATAATAATTTGAACAAGAATTGCAGCCTGAAGTCTCAATATAAAATTTCACCAAAAATTTTAGTGTTACTTATTTAATCTTGGCTTATTCTGTATTCTTTAGGCAAATTCCACAGCAGGGCTAAGCATATGATTTGTTCTCATCACCTTTTAGGCTCCAAGAGTTATCTGCAGTTCCAAATCCGATTTTAGTTATAGTCTTCTCTAAAATCATTGCATATCTGTAATTTGACTTAGGTTTGAAATATGGTCTAAGACACCCCTCAGATGCAAAAGACTGACAAGAAAATACTGGGAAACTGCCCAGGCACAAACCGTTACTGGAAAGTAATCAATCTCCTCCTTAGTCCTGACCTGTTTCTTTCAGCCCTCTGTTACACGCAACCTTTTGTCTTTGCCACCGCCTGCAGCAGAACAAAGCCCGCGCACAGTTCAGCGGCCTTCCCCAGAAGGCGGCCTGAGGAAAGCCGCTGCTGTAGTCAGCTCGTTGTTCAGAGAAACCTGTCTTGTAGCCATCGTTAAAACATACCATCTTATCAAGGCCAAAAAGCATCAGCCTGAAAAATTCACTGAAATACATCCACCAGTAAAGTGGCAAGGTAGCCCAAAATGTGTATGTTGACCATATTGCTGTGTTCTCCAGGTATGGAAATAAAAACCAGATATCTCTTTTATTTAGTAAAACATGAGAATACACCAAGGCAAGTTTTATCTCAGGGCTATATATTATGAAAAGAAATTTTTCCCAGCCAGGGAAAACGCTTCAAACTGGCAATGCTTTCTCTGGCGCTATGAAAACGTGGAATGAGAAGACAGCCAAGGGGAGGCTGAGAGTGGGGGGATTTACAGAAGTACAAGTATGTGCAACTCCACTTTCGCACATCTTTTCCAGCTCCAAGGTTAACAATACATTGTGTCAAACTCACTAGAAAAGAACAAGGAGCTGTGTTATCCAGAAGGCCATGGGGTGAGGAGCTACCTGTGCCAACTCCAGCACAGACTAGGAGGGACCGATGGGAACGGGCTGTTTCACAGACCAACCACCTACCAGCAAAATGACTACCACAAGTGGCATGAAGTAACCACTTGGTCAGTACTCGCAGAATACAGGTCAAGGAGAAAGAAGTACCTATGGAGCATGAGATGCCTACATCAACGGCCAGCAGTTACCTCTTGAGCTGAAAGCTGTCTGGTGAATCATGTTGCCAGGATGACCTGGGGAAGCCTGGTTGTTCCCTCTGACCTGCAGCATTCAATATTCTGGGGACAAGCACTTCTTCCCCAGAGCCAACGAGTCTAGGAATATTACAAGCTACTCAAATTTTCAAACAGATCTTCATTTATAAACTACTTTTTCCTATGCACCTTCACTGACCAAATCTTGCCTGCAAATGAATAAAAAGCTCAAACAGGTATGCGCATCTTAACCATGTACTTCTCAAACTCCTACTTGTTTCTATTACCTATTACAAATAAAACTAACAGTTGACCTGCAATTTCCAGGATTTACCAAAGCCCAGTGGTGTAATAAAATCCTTCAGGACAACTTTCAAAAGCAGTGAAGTGACTTAACAGCCAGGGTCAAATTATGAAAAAGTGATCCAGGATATGGACTGTAAATGCTTAAACAGCAGTATCAAAGACATAATTTTTCTTTTCCAAGCTTCTGATGGAGCAGAAGCTGAGCCAGTTCCTGGGGCTGACACCTCTCTCCAGGTGCTATGCAGCCCGGCTCCCAGGGCAGTGCTGGATCTCCTGAGCCATGCCAAGATCCACCTGCGCGCTGCTGCCTGTGCCCGGCTTGTCAATCCCAACTTTGGGCACGTCTGCAATAGGAAACAGACTCCTGCGTTCATGCAACTCTACTGCTTTCAGGCCCGAATACTGTCACAAATTCACTGATGCTTTGATTGACGTGCCGGAGGGGAGAGAAAGGCATGTACATTCAACATCTCCTTTGCTCCAAGTAGGCACTGCTGGGTCTGGACCCAGCCCCTGGGATAAGGTTCCACACTCCCTCCCGCTGAATGTGGGACCTCCAGTACAATCGCACTGTGCTCCAGAGGCATTATTAAGCACGGTAATTTGAGCGTACACTTCCCAACCCCAAGCTCTTGCGCACTCCTGGTTTAGCAAGTGCTGCTTCAGTGACACTAGACAGTTGAAACAAACAATAAAAAGTTTTTCAAGGACTTTCTAAAACGTGTTTGCGTTACATACCACAAGAGATTACACAGCACAGGTGGAGATAAAGTTCTTTACCCCAGGTTAGACAGGAAGGTGACATGGTCCCCACAGCCCTCCCCAGAAGCTACACAGGTCAACATGGAGACTACAGACGCAGGATGGAGATTGCTTTGCAATCAGGGGAAAAAAAGATGAAGATATCACGCTGAAAACAAATGCAGTTTGTACAGATTACCATTACACAAGAAGTGGAAATGACACAGAAAAAGCTTTCCACTATGTAACAGACAACATTCCAATTTGGGGGGCTGTTAATAATTATAATTGAGATAAACATAGTTTCATGTTTATCTTCTGCACTTGTGATCCAGCTTCGCTAAAACTATGCAAACAAATGGCCTCAAAGACTACAGAGCAATAATACAAATATTCCTGGGTAACAAGATTTACAGGTATTCTCTTCTTCTTGTTTGCCTCTAGAGAATTAAGTCAAGGTAATTTTTAAGGAAACATCAAAAAAAGTAAGGAATGTGCCTGAAACTCCTGCTCTTCAAAATTCAAGAAAAGCCATCCTTCCAAGATCAAGAAATGAATGAGAATCCTAAAAAAATGGCTGGTGCATCTCGAGTCATCTTTTCCACCGCCACTTTACACACAAACCCCCGGGTTGCCTGAGCACTAGTCCCTCAGCTAAGAGGCAGGACTTCTCGGACCTTAGCTTGATGTAAAGAAATGGGCTGCTCCGTTCCCAAGGCAAAAGCCAACTTGAGATTATACGTGTAGCTAATTTCTGTTAGCAAATTATTTTCTAACATTAACACTTGAACAGAGCTCTCCCTCTGAAAAATCAGACAGGACTGCAATACAAGTAAATACAAGAACCTGAAGATTTTGAGGCTGAGAGTAAGAAAAGAAGTTAAACTGCATGAGAAACAGTATTTTGCCAAACAAACGTCAACAACAACAAAAAAACAAAGTGCATGGGACACATCTGTATCTTCTGTCTCTGGCTCTCACAAAACAGTGGTTTTCAAGACTCCTTAAAAAGTCTCAGTCCACTGACTTACAGCTAATATTAAAAAAAAAAACCAAAAACAAAACCAAAAACCAACATTTTACTTCCACGTCAAATGAGTTGAGCACAGATGCTCTGCAAAAAGACCATAAAAGGAAGAAAAGCGGTAAAGAACATGTCTGTGTATTTTCTAATTGCATTTCAGCTATTGTTAAACTAATTTACTGGCACTTGAATCTTAGAGGAAAAACAGTACTTAGAGAAAAGCATGAAGAACTAAGCTTATTCAAGGAATGCTGCTCAGTTTACAAATCAGATTTTTCTTTGTACTGCCGGAAGACACGCTGACTTGGGAATGGGAACAGAAAGGGCAACGTCTGTTGATCCCAACTCAGCAAACTCATCTCAACTCTTGTTACAGATTGGGAAATTCTCACTTACAAAGAAAATTAAGCCCAGATAGATAGTCTTATTTTGATATGTTGTCCATGTTTTTTTGGAGTTGTTTTTTTTGTTCTTTTTTGTTTGTTTGTTTTGGGGTTTTTTTTGACAGTATCCAATAAAATCTTCTAATAAAATAAGATCAGAAAGTTTATTTCCTTACCTCCTTTTCTCCACTGATGCTTCAAGTTAACAGAAAGATTATAATTTAATAATACTTCTTTTTAGTGATGGACAAAACACGGTAAAAATCTCTTTTACCTTTTGTGCAGTGTTGCCATATTTGCTCTGAGACAAATCACAGACTCACAGACCGTATCCATGGGACAAAAGCATAACGTCAATGTTTCTTTTGTATTTCAACAGCTGGTTAAACACCTAGGATGAAAGTTATGTGAAATTTTAATCAAGACTAAGCTGATTAACAGCAATAGAGACTCATGCTGGTAGTTTGGCAGGCACTTGAGAACTGCCTAGGCCAAGCTTGGCTATTGTACCCTCTATGCGCTGGAACCAATTTCAGCCACCAAAAGGAGATGCAAGGCATGCAGTTCCCTGTATGACACACTCCGTGTTATATACCCCTGGCTTGGTTGCTCAGATTAAAACAGAGCATAGCCATGTTGATGTCAGCATTTTTCAGAGACACTTCAAAATCAGGTGGACGCTTGTTGTATTTATGGTGGCTTCTGCAGTGATACTACACAGGAAAAGAAAAAAAAAATTATGTGGCCCAAGACTGCAAAGATCAGAATCAGCATTTTGAGCTGTAACAGGAAGAGGATGATAATCTACGTAGTGTTTGGAGCAACAACAGAAACCGATTCAAGAGAATCGTGGAATACATGAAGACTAATTAGCTTCCATTAGCCAGGCTCTTTTCAGCGGTGCCAGTGACAGGAAAAAAGGCAATGGGGACAAATGTTAACATAGGAGGCTCAGTCTGAACATCAGGAAACTGTGAGGGTGACTGAGCACTGGCACAGTTTGCCCAGGGAGGTTGTGGAGTTTCTATCCTTGGAGATTCTCAAAAGCCATCTGGACACAGTCCTGGGCAACCGGCTCCAGGAGGCCCTGCTTGAGCAAGGGTTTGGATTGAATGACCTCCAGAGGTCCCTTCCAACCTCAAACCTGTGATTTTCTGACTTGTATTTCCCTACGTAAATGCCAGGTATATCCTTCTGGACCTTCTGATGATTATGTTGCATAACCTTCTGATGATTATGTTCCTGCAAAAATTAAGACAATGGCAGGTGAAAACTAAGCACCAGAAATGCAGTTACTGACTATCACCTGATCAAAGACCCAGACCACAAATATATGGAAAAAACCAGAAGCAAGCGCTGATACTTGGATATAAGGCTTCATTTTTCAGGCTTGGACTGGGGCCCAGGATGAAGAGCAAGAGTTAATATAACTCCCTTATAATGTGAAAATTAATGTAATAGACCACTGTTGTTCTCATGTGAAAAGAAGATATAGGCGGACTTCGTGAACCAGAAAAAAGACTCAAAAGTGCATAAAAATTACCATTGGGATCTAGACTATTGGAACTCCAGCTAAGAACTGGCTGATGTGAGACTGACAGACAGAACAGTGAGTGGGGGGTGAAAGACAGGCAGAGCAATGAAAAACTCCGAAAGTTTGAGTTTCCAAGGCTTACTAAAAGCACCTCAAAAACCCATGTAAATGTATACTTACTGCAAATACCTAGCACACAAACTATCCTCTTGTGCTGTAAAAGTCAGCTGCTTGTTGGACAATTCCATCTCAACCACCAAGAAGTACAGGACAGGAAATACAGAGCCAAAGCCCAGCTTGCTGAAGACATTACACAGACCAGCAGGGCTCTGCAGCTGAACAGCCACAGTCCATTAATGAAGAGTTGAAGGATTCATCCCCTAAGGTGACTAAAAGCCCAACATAAAACCAGTGTCCTAACAGCCATGACAGCAGTTATCTTAGGGACTTTAGGTATAATGCTGTCTCAGTTACCAACCCTATTATGCATGCTATGTAAGATAACCTTTCCCAAAAGGCTGTATGCAGCAACGCGGCCGTGGATGCAAAGCAGCAAGGCTGCAGCCCAGGACAGTGGTCAGGAGATGGAGCAAGGGAAGGTACTGCCTTCTCCTCTAACGGCCAAGAGGGTTCGAGACCAATCCAGGACCAAAAGTCCTTGCAAACCCTCTTGGTAGCAGTCGAATAAATTTTTGCCATGTCTATGCAGTTCTGTGAAGATAACGACTGGCAAGTCACTGCCAAAGTGTGACTTCATGTATAGCCTTACTGTAAGGCATCTTGAGGGGAGGGAGAAGGGGAAAGAAAAAGAAAGCACAAACCTTAGAGAAACGATGACTGCAATCACCCAAGGGTTATTCTTTCCAAAAAAAGATTCAAGAACATATTTGTAATGGCAATAAACACTTCAGTTATATGCTTACTGTATTTCAGATCAGCAGATATGTTAGCAGTCTGTCATATAATAGCTTCAGGGGCCAAATCGTTTGCTCAACTCAAGTATCTACTCTGAGACCCACAGGAGAATAAAGTAAAACAATTTGAGCCAAGTATTTGTGCAAAGTATTTATTTTGCCAGCACCCTAAAGAAAAATGAGCAGAAAAATCTCAAGTTGCAGCTTAAACATGAACATCTATTACTGTTTCCTTGTGGTCTATATATCTAATCTTACTGCCCACACATCAGACTTAGCCATGCCTTCTGCAACTTCTAAAGTGTCTTCTCTTCTACAAAGTCTTAGTCTGCGTTAGCTTTTCTTCTTCATGTGCATTTGAGGTGCAAAACTGGCGTCTCCTTCCTGCAATTATGTCTTTGAAAGACCTTGTAATCATTTTGACTTTCTCCTTTTCCTAATGTAATATATTAACATAAATCAAATCAGAGGAGCGGTGTGGCAGCTGTCCTGTGACTGACTCTGATGATCAGCAAATTCATCACATAGCCAAAACCAGAGAAGTTCATAGTGAGAGCAATCTCAGAGGCAAAAAGGGCTGCCATCCCTTCTGAAAGCTCTTCAATTCTGCCAATGTCAAATTACCAGGAGATGAAAATTGGTTTTGATGTTAAAATTGTCCTTGATTTTGTTTTCTGCAATGTTAGCCTTTTAAAGCTATTTTTAATTAAAATAGATAGGTCTCTCCAGTTGCTGGACTACTGCTCAGAGAAAATTGTCTGAAAAGTCCCTTCTGACGAACATAGGTAATGCGGTTTTTGAAATGGTTAAATTATCCATCTAGTATATCAATGTTCTGTACTCATCTTTATGAATTTACATGCCTTATGCCCATAAGTGCTAATCTCTAAATTTGAAACATTTGTGAAAAGAACACCACAGTCGAGCAATAAAAACCCCAGACTACTTAGCATCATTCTTAGATAAATGAAATAATAATGAAAAAATAGCCTATAAATTAGGAAAATAGCATCAACATGACCACTTACTGCATCCTTAGCTGTATCCTAACTCTACAATTAGCCAATAATAATCTTTTTTCCCTTATTTCCAGGCAATGTTTTCCTGCAGTCAACGAAGAGTACAGAAGGAAGGATTAGAAAGCTATCCCACAGAAAGGCAGTGTGAGTGCTTATTAACCTCAAAAGACTGACTCAGAGGAAACTGAATTCCAAAACTTGACACATCCTACTTCTCATATCCCAACCAGCTCTGTGGTTTCCACCACAATTTCTCCATTCTCCAGCAAAAACATCAAACTATTTGGAACCAGATGCAGTTCAGACAGTAATGGAGATCCCAAAACACAGCTTTTCTGAGCCATGGAGACATCATCATCCAAGACTGGGCTTACCCAGAAAGGCATGGTTAAATGCAGATGTTATTCTACTGGAGATGCAATGGCTTTGAAGTTTTCCAACTCATCTTAAGAAAATTGCTACATAGTAAGAATGCTGTCATATGCAACGGTGACACAGCTGCTCACAAAACATCCATAACCTGCTCTTCAAGCTTGTATGCCTGCACTAAGTCAGCAGGATGCAAGAAGGGCATCCATTTTTCTGAATGTAGGACTGTATCTTCCAAGAAGTCGAATAATAAGAGCAAATTTGTTGGTTTTTTTTGTTTTTTTTTTTTTTTTTCCTGGAGACTACAATCCAAACTCCTGAGCTGGTAGTACATTTTTGAGGCTTCCTGCTTACTACATCTAAAGCATTCAACCCACTATATTTTCTCTGAAAAACACAGGATAAGTCACATAAACAGAAGACTTATCAGAAACCAATTAGTGAATCATCTTTTAACAAACACCAGCATGAGGAAAGTTGACAGGCTAGAAGTCACAAAAAATGCTTTAAACACAAGTATTTCTAAACTGTTGAACAACAAAACCCACAGAAGATATCTGTACGTTAAAATATATTGTTTAATATTCTACCATCTGTTCAGCAGCTGCTTACAGAAATTTCTCAAAACCTTCTGACGATTAAAAAAAAATTCATATTTCCATGGAATAACTGGGGAATATAGTCTAAAATAAACAGATTCAGCTTCCATTATCTCTATAGTAGGAGCAGGAAATACTGAAGAATGAAGTTACAGATGGTTTTTCACGGCCATACACAGACATATGGCATTCACAACACTTCTAGAATGTGCCTTCATCTTTTGCTTGAAAAATATGTGCTACGCAGTAAAAGCTAACAAAGGATGGCCACATTTTGGAGGTCAAGTCATGAAATGATCAAAGAATTTCATGAGATGGTTCATCATGGTAGAAGATTTCCAGCGACATCAGAAATAAAAGATCATCCATATCCATTTTAGACCTGATTCAAAACCAAAACCATTCAAGTATTCTTGAGATTGGAAATTCAGCATTCACAAAGTTTCTGGTATGGTCAGAAATTTTATGTTTGTACTAGCAATGACTGCCGCCTTTACAGTAAACATGGACCACAACCTCCCATGCATCTAAGCCATGCTGTTAACCACAGACATATGTCCTATATTACTATTTGTGGTAACAATCTGTTGGCATTCTAAGTCTCTTATTCTGGTTTATCAGTGGACCTCTGTCACACAATGCATATTACCATCAGTGGTTTTGTTTTATTTATTTTTTCAGTCTTGTCTTTGTTAACTTTCTTGCTCCAATTTTCTAGGGTTTGCAATTAAAAAAAACAAGCCTCAAACATTCAAAGTTATAGAATAATTAAATCAATATGCAGAAACAAAACTATGCTATTGAGAAATTTCAGACAAACATCTAACACTTCTGGTCTCACTTTTATGCACTCAGGTCCCTGGATATTCCAGAAAATAGTTTGGAACAGGTCTTGCATTTTTACCTGCACACAGTAATGCTACCACTTTTTTAATGAACATGGTAATTTTAAATAATATTTTTAAAAAATTGGGAAAGAGGACTAATTCTGCACCAGTTTAAAACAAGCCATTAATCCAATCCATCCCTTTTCATCCTTCTAATGAATTGGCAGTTCACTGAGGCAAACAGTTCTCACTGTCCTCTTTTCTGCTTTCCCAATGAGGTCTGGCAGAATCAGACTGCTGCTTTGCCACGGTCAGGAAGAATTGATTTTTCTGACAGCAAAATCCATGTTGACTGAAGTAAGGATTTCTGAATGAAAGCTAGCCAGACAATTAAAGCTGCTCCCTTTATAACAGTGAGAAATCCTTAATTGCCCTAAATGCACCAGCCACAGAGTCCGTCAACGTTTCACTCAAAGAGGTGACAGCACGATCTACTTCAATGCAAGCAAGTTCCTGTCGGGGAGGTGGGAGAAGACAGGGAGCAGGTTTGAAAAAGGGAGATGAGGGCATAGGTGGAACAGTCATCTGCCCTCGATTCTGGTACCACGTTCTCCCTGGATGCTTTGACCCAGAGAGGAGCAAGGGAAGGCAGAAAGAAGTCATTCAGCCTAAAGGCAACTGTCTATTCTTCTGCTTCTTTGAGTATAAACAACAAGCACTTTTACCACCACATGTGCTAAAAAATAAAACAAGCGATTCTTTTAGCGATATGTTCTTATTTTTGAGTTTAATCACATTTTACACATTCCTAATGTCCTTTTCCTTTTCACAGAGACTGCTTCCTTCAGCTTTTCTAATGGCATTGCTTTTGGAAGCAGGACAAGGTAACCTGGATGCTGTCCTGTTTGGCCTGCTGTGCTCTTGCAGTAATTTTGAGAAAATCACCGTGTCAGCACAATTCCAGAACTCAGGTTCCCTTGCAAACCACAGGTAGCAAACAATTTTGCAAGTTGGCAAAGCATTAGAAGGACATGCACCATAGTCAGGAGTTCAGCAGTTACAAATCACATAGAAAATGCCAAGGACAGCGAGGGCTGCATTTCCAAGGGCATCGATCTTACTACCACCGTCACCAGAGAGCAGGCAGAACTTGGTGTTGCTCTCTAAATGAGGGCCAATGGGATTTTTCCATCCCGTCAGTCACTATTATAAAGCTAGTAAACAAACATTTTTAACTGATCTATCTGGTAGTTTCCATCCTTCAAACAACCTCTGTTGACCTAGCCCTCGAGGCTATACACTGCAAACTTTGTGCCTCTGCAGAGCTCCACATTAAAACACTGCCCATTTCTTCTGCAAATTAAAGAAAATCCTTCCACCTGGATTTTAGGCAATACAGCAGCAACACACATGAAGCATTTTAGTCAACAACCTTTCACAACACACACATTTTTTCTCTCTCAGAAAGTGTTCTTTAAATCTGAAATACTATGCTTCTTCAAATCCTGGAAAGCATTCAGTTTCCCTTTGCCATCACAGTTCATTTATCTTGCAAGAGGTTTCTAAGTGCTCACTACATAGAAAAATTTAAAAAAAAAAAAGTGTGGAGAGAGAGAAAATGTCTTGGTGGTTGATGTTAGCCTCTGGACCCAATTCTGCACACAGACTGCACCGTAGAGAAGCTTGCACTCAAGACCCTTACTACACACCTTTCAGTGCAGAGCACTTTGGCCACTACTTTCACACCTGGGGTCAGGCAAGTGTAAACAAAGGCGCCACAAAACTATACTCCCATTTTGCTCAGGATTTAATAACTCTTCTTTCAAAGAACGGTTTTATTTCTCCCTCACCCCCATCCCAGCATACAGAAAGTACCTAGATACAAAAGAGCCTCTAAGATGAAGTTATATAGAATACAATGAGCACATCTGGTCCCCTGCAGGTTTATTTCTTTTTTTTTTTTTTCTTCCTTTCGTCCTCACCTTAGTCCCATTTTTGAAAATAGAAATTCTTGTGTTCAGTACCTCCTCTTGCTCCCCTCTCCCCCGGGGGAAAAAACAAAAAAAGAAAAAAAAAAAGCAAAAAGCAAAAAGCAAAAAGCAAAAAGCAAAAAGCAAAAAGCAAAAAGCAAAAAGCAAAAAGCAAAAAGCAAAAAGCAAAAAGCAAAAAGCAAAAAGCAAAAAGCAAAAAGCAGGGAGACATTGGGATCCCTGGCTTAGTCATGGCTGGGAAACATATAAGGCGCATTTAGGTACCTGAGAGAGAAAAGAGTAAATACTGCTCTTCCCTCCAAGATGGAATGGCCACACGACCTAGGGCTTTCTGTGGCCTTGCAAGTAAAATGTAAAACCAAAGTACCATCTGTTTGTGACCCCTATAAATATAATTTTTTTTTTTTTGCAAAAGCAGAGAAGCCTCCATGTTCCATGAAGCTAACAAACTTCTACTTTGGCTTACATCTCACTCTTTGGAAACTTTCCAAACCCTGACAACAGAAGAGTAGAAAACCTTGTAATGAATGTGCCCAAGTGAAGAAAAACCATGCAACTCTAAGGCTTGTATAACACTAACGTGGCTTAAATGTAACAGATTACCATTGAAATTTAAAATGGCTAGAGAGCAACATACTTAACAGCTCTTGGGCTACTACTTGGCAGAGCACCACAACCTGCCCACTTCAGCGAGAGTTGCGTGAAGCCGAACAGGGTTCTGAACAGTACATGCTCTTTGTTTTTGTGGGGTTTTACAGTCATTTGCTTAGTGTATACCAAAATGCGTTATGTATTATTTTTGTTCAGTCTTTACCAAATTTGCTTGTTAATTGAATTAAACTTAGAAAATGGAATTTAAATTTGGAAGTCGTTAGCGTTTACTTCTATGTCCATTTACAGAGAGTGCCTGCAACATGTCATTTATTACAGGGAAATGTGTGCTAGATGGATATGTATTACTTTGCAATTTTTCTATAATAACGGCTGTTTATTCTATTTTAAAAGCGGGGAAAAAATAGGGAAGTGAACATACCTACAAATTATTTCTCTTCACCAGAATATTCTCATAACATAGCGCCAGCCTACCAGCTCAGCCAGACCAAATTACTCAACTGTTTCCAGTGAACCAACATTTTTTTTTTTATTCATTTTCTGTTGAGTTGTTCTCTAAACTGCCTCTGTCCAAATACAGAGATTTACACAGGTCTTGTTTTGCAGCATGATAATAAGAGAAAGCCTTTACACATAAAAGCTGTTTGGTCACTGATTACCTATAACAAGATTTTTTTTTTTTCCAAGGTTTTTTCTTCATTTAGCAGCAATTTCATGTTGCACCAACAAGCCAGTCTCACCACCCTGTGAATCATAACTCACTCATCACCAAGCACAGGCAATCTAACCCTTATCTCCTTAGTCAGTACTGATTCCTCAGCCTCATTTATTACTCGTTCTGTCTGAAATATTTAGTCACTGGTTAGAATGAGAAATTAGTATGGGGAATTTTCACAGCTGCACATAAATGTTTAATAAGGCCAAGTGACGTGAAGACCATGGACTGGATCCAGTTATTTAGGGCCAACATGTCGACTTCTGCATCTCTGTGCAAACTCTCAGCATGAGCATTTGCTGGATAAAGAGGGTCTGTAAAGCCTATAACACACATTTGTTTTCAGAAAGCTCAGGGATACTTCAAACTCCTACGGCCAAAATCTTTTTTGCAGCCAGATATGTGAATGGAGCCGAGTAGCCTTCTTCACCCTAGTTGGAGATAGCCTTTCTTGTCAGTATCACCTTTCCCCTTGAGACAAAACCAAAGCCAAATGAAAGCAGCCACAGGTGGACACAGCGACACGTGCTATGGGGAGGCAGGGTCAGGGCAAGCCGGCACATCCAGTGACTCGATTTCTGACCCCACACTGGCGTCCATTTGACAGATCGCCTCGCTGTGGGGCACGCTGCAGATAAACCCCACCCACCAAGCCTGGCTTCATACATACTCCTATCCTGCTTCCCAGTGATGGGCACCGTACAGATCCTAGCGTGGATCCTCCATGAGCTTACAATGTGAATGAGTTGAATGTCACTTTGACAAAGAATGAAGCAAGAGCAACAGCACCAGTGCTCATTTTCAAAATCAGCAAAGAAATTGAGGGGCAGCTCGCAGCGCTGGACCGTCTGCTTGGCCCACAGTTTTCCTTGTGGTTTGCATGGCGGCATCCCCCAGGCTGTTTTCCACACTTGTGCCTGGAGAAGGCCGCAGGCGGGAAGGTCCTTCTCCTGCTGCACGAGGAGTGGTGATGGCAACTGAAATGGAAACACCCCAGAGCCCTTTGGGATCATTGCTGTCTTTTTAACCTTTGTTTTTAGATCAAAAGGGGGGCATTTTTTGTTTCCTTGTTTATTTTTTTAAGTACGGGGACAGACTTGACCCATTTGGCCAGGCTCTGGAGCATGCAACGAGAAGACCTGGGAAGATGATGATATACATTGACGAAGTGTATAACGCCTTCAGAAGGCATACAATTTAGGAGACTGATTTTCGTTGAGAAGGTTTTGACAGGGGCAAAAGCCACCTTGAATGAAGTGACTTCAAAATTAGTATGGCAACAACCCTCAGGATGAATAACTATTTGTAGAGGGGAGAGAAATAAAAGAAAAAAAATCATGCAATATAATATAGGAACAAAAATAGTTTGTTTAGAAGGGAAGAGCTGTACTTAGAATTTGTAAAAAAAGCAACTTTCTTCTGAATTTGGACCTGAGGTGGGGTGGAAGTGTCTTCTTTCCCACTCAGGTAAGCTAAAGTTGCATAAGATTTTGTGTAATAATGACAGAAAATTAATCTCCTGAGATTTTACCTTTCAGGAGATAAATATAACGATAACAACAAGCTGAGAAAAAACTTTACAAAAACACATAATGAGATTTAGTTGCTTTGCATCTTAAATGTGATCTCTGATTAGACTATGTATCTAAATTACCAAAATAAGACCTAAACAGCCAAGTCAGGATTATTCAGGAATGATAATTTCACCAAATGTCATACTCAAACACAAAAACTGGTCATTCCAGTGTGCAATTTTGTAAAATTGGCTGATTACTTCATCATGTTCTCTCCTGTTTTATAATTGTTAGAAGGGTTACTATGCCATGGACTATATATTAGCATTAGCCTTTGGCAGCTGCAGGAGTTATACTATGCTATAGCATGCTATACTATATTAATATATTATACAACATGCTATACCAGAGTATAGTTTTGAAATTCCTACCCTCTTAAAAGACATCTCTTACCATCTTCCACTATGTTTTGGGTTAACTCAGAAGAGTCAAAACATTTATTAAAATACATAAGAATAGTTCATAAGAAAAAGGTTCTTAGTTCTACAGTAAGAAAGTGACTGGAAAACCCTGCAAAACCAAAGAAATAAAGAACATGTACGGTTCAGTGCCCTGTTTGGCCCCAACTCTCACTGAAGCAGGCAGGGATTATGTGTCAGCAGCTGAACATGAAACTGGGTCCAGGAAAAGCCACTGTACAAGTGTGGAGGAAAAATAAAAAGAGCACAGAAAGAAGATTAATAGCTTCTCCAAAAAAAATACACAGTAAGCTACAGAACAGAATGTCAGTTCCAGAAAAGATAAGAAGCCATTCCTTTTTGGTTACAACCAAAGTATAGTCTAAGATTTCAATCTAGCATATAGTTGCTAAAGAGCCATATAAGGCAAGAGAGCAGAATTTGAACAAAAAGGCTTCCCTAAATAAATTTCTAAACATTTCATGAACGAAGGACTATTTAAGAAAAATGGAGTACTCCACAATTCAAGAGGCTTTTGCAACAAGACACCATATATAAATAACATGAGATTAGGTTTTAAAAACTGGATTTAACCTTGCAGTTCTGATAATGGAGTTCCACACACTGACATGGTGCCCTGGCAGGGAATGCATGCGGGCTGCATCCCCCAGGCTTCTCCAGCTTTGTCTTCTATGGATAATTAAGTACTCATTTGTTAATTTAGCCATTATTGCCTTAATTGCTTTTGTTTTCTCAAGGAGTACAAATCCTGACTTGCTAAAAATAATAATAATTGTTACCCAGGAAGGAAAGGCATATACTAAAACACTTCTCATGGAAAGACGTCCCTATACAAACTGAAATGAGACACAGTGAGGAAAGCATTTCGTGAATGTTAATCCAGGTCCACTGAGTCTCAGCCCAATACCCACAGGTTTGCATATATCAGTTCCACTCAATTACACTTCCATGCCCATCTATCTTAGGCAACAACTTCTTTCTTCACAATTATACTGCTCTGGTGAAAGTTATATTAATTTATGCAGATTTATTTTATATTCAAATTCCTTATGTCATTTGTCTAATAAAATATAAATAAAAATATCCTGCAGAGCATGCATGCAAAATAAAATAAGAGCCACTTAGCATAACTTCCTCACAAAGCTTAACAAGCCGTGCTAGGAACACTAAAATCAGGGACAGCAATAGAAGACTTCCGTTTTCACTCCCCGTTAAAGGTGAAGCAAAGTGGTTTTTCTAATAAACAAAAACATGAGGACACGAGCCTTTAACTCAGCTTTCATATACTCTTCAAAAGACAATGTGCAATTGTGCTTAATAAATATGAGTTCAGGGACCTTATGTAATTTTTTGATACTTGCTGCAACTTGAATCTGGGGCATGTATTTATCCCGAAGCAGTCAGGGAGAGCGCACTAATGCCTCATACAATGTAAGGAATGCTGCTGCCTGCATAGTTTATTTATGAATAGGGGGACACCAGCTCCTACCTGGAAATCAAAGACTGCAGAACCCACACCCTGGCACATATATAAATGTTTGACCGTGAGACATGCTGAAAGTGCTGGTGCAGTCAACGATGGGCACATTTTCAGGTGCTCAGCATCCAGCAGGCAGCACTTGCTGACCCACAGCCAGCTCAGCTCCTTTGAGAAGGGGTCCATTTAGTCCGGGCTTTGAGCAGCACTGGAAGAATGAGCTCCAAGAGCCAGCGCTGCAAGGAGATGCTTGCCAACCATGACAACTGAACTGTCATCCTGAAAAACTCTAATTGGTGGGCATTTCGGTATATCTTTTAGTGGTTGTCCCCCACTTTCAAAATACTCTCCATACCTACCCAGACAGAACATTTAATTAAAAAAGGTGCGCCACCATACTCAATTACTGTCTATAAATTCCTCCGAAACACAGCAAACAAGCCTGCCAGAGGATTTCTTGCCAGCTCTGTAAGAGCCCATTGAACTCTAGGTCCCAACTTCAGATGTCACTCACTGACGTTTTACTTCTGAAAACCCAAGTTCATTTAGGCCTTTAAACACCAATGGAAATTCATCATGTTAGACCACGGCAGGCCACAGCCCTCTCTTTCGGCATGTGTATTTCCCTGTCACATACGCCAAGGGTCACTGGGTAAAAACTATATCGAAAGAAAGATATACTCATTTCTTATTGAAGTGTTTCTTTACCTTCCAGGTAGTAAGAACCTTGAAAGGATTATGCTATAAATAAAGGTTGTTTTTCCACAACTTTTCCCTACTTGATCCAGCTCATTTTATGTATTTTGCATCTAAGAGAGGACTTTGCATATGTGCTTTCATAACCCCCCTTCCTTGTGTCATTTCTGCATTTTTTCCAAGGTCAGCAAAAACATCTATAATTCTGTTGGAAGCAAGAACATACTAAGTTAAACAGCAGCAATGAGACTGGAGATGACTTGCAACCTGAATATTCTAATTTAAAATTTGACTCAATTTCTTACCATCATCCCTTTGAAGCCCCAATGCTTCTCTTGAAATTCACTCCATTCTGTTCGCTTGAAAGGGGTTCAGCAAATGCCCACAACACTGAATATGGAATAGCACAGGATCAAACCACAGGGAAACCAGAAGGAGAACAAATTACGAGAGGTTTCACATAGTCCAGACAAACATGTCCTGTCATTTTTGCAGCCCTGTAGCTATGCAAGCGTTGCTGCCACCATCGACAAGGCCCAGGCAAGCAAAACAAAATTCAGCGCAAAGAGAGATCTGGTGGCACCCAGCTGCCCAGATCCCTAGGGAGAGCTCAACCTCCCCTGGAAGCTCAGAAGCCAGGCAGAAGAGGACAGGAGCTTTGTCAACCACTAAACATCTGCAGAAGGAAGATGCAAATGTTTTAGTTTTCATTAGGGATTCACTCAAACATTAAAAAAATCAAAAGAGACAGAGCTCAGCTAACTCCAGAAATGAGGATTAACTTAGTCTTTGTGCTCATTCTCATGAATCTCAGATTGGCACTGTCCTTTCAACAGGTCTGTGTTAAGGAAAGATTTCTTGGGCTGGTAGGTAAAGGACTGGGTCCTGCATACAAGACCACTCTGCAGAGATGCCTTCAGGGAAAACCGAAGGGATCCCTCGCACAGAGAAGATTACAGGAGATTACCTTAAACCTACACAGAGCTCCATGATCTACACGCATAGTGAACTTTATGCACACGTGTAATCCTATTTTGCATTTAAAATTGCTTAAATCTATTTCAGATTTAGACCTAAAATATTTGCTATGCAAAAAAAGGATAATAATTTCAATGATCTGACGCTTGTAGAAACACAAGATAGCCCCACAGGAAGATTAACAGGCTTTTTGAGAAATCATATCTATCTTCTCACTTAGGTATTTTATTTGCAATTTACCAATTCTTCCTTCTCTTTTTTATTGTACTGATTTCTCTCTCATGAAAAGCAAAAACATTAACCTGTACTCTGTCCAGTTTGTAAAAAGGTGGACAGCAGCAATTCTTTCTGTAAAAAGAAGAAAAAAAATGCCTGCAGCTGAGGTGGTCCCCTAAGAAACTCTGTACAGGAAAAAAAGGAAACAGCTGCAGGTTACCTCTATTATACCATCTTAATATTTGACATCCCACTCAAAAAATAAATTATTCAATCATTACATCCCAAGCAGGAAAAGTTATGGATCAGAAAGAACAATTCTGGTTGTGCAATTGATGTTCTATAGGTGTTCTACCTGTCACATAACGGTAGAACTATTTGTTTCATATTGTTTCAGTAACATCTGCTGCACTACTTGGACATCCTAGAAGTGTGCCTTACTTTAAATAACACATTTTCTAAACTCTAATGCTTGAAAGAGTTGGCTACCTGCTATCCTCTGCAACACGGTAGAAGCGCTGAAAGAAATGACCAACCAATAACGGCTTCAGTTTATCAATATCCTTTAGTGTGATGAAAAATTTTCTTCTGCGCCATATTAAGTAAAAGAATACCACGTATGCTATAAAGTCGGAGATCAAATGAAGAAAATCTTCTCAGGTGTATGAATGAAACCATAGTTTTAAGTCACTCAGCCGGAAGATAACCATTTCCAGGTGTGGGACCGGGGCTCTCCTGCAGAGAAGACAGCCTGCAGCGTGCCAGCTGGTGTCATGCAGGACAGCAAGCGGAAGCTTCTTCCATCGGGGGCCTCAAAGGTTGAGGAGCAGGTTCATTGTGAGGAAATTCAGACTGTCACCGGGAAAGCCACCGACTCAGTGAATGACCTCCAACTAACCATCTCCTAATCACAATGTCTTGTCCCTTCAACACTCACAAAACAAGTTGCATTTTTTACTTGCATGGTGCCACAGTGTATAGGTGAAAGCATGCCTTATTCCTATCGATACATGTACATCAATGGATTTCATGATCAAGCCCAAACAATTTCTTTTGGAGGAAAAAAGAAATGGAAAAAAGGGATCTGTTGATTCAATAATTGGAATGGATTATGACATTTTGTTCCAGAAAGGCCTGACGGACTTCACTATTTCAGCTTCATATCCTTTTCTCCACCTTACACATTTTATTTGAATGATACATTGTAATACCACATAAAAAAATCAAATAAAAACAAACTTGCAAAGCTAGTGTCCACTTGGCACAGTCTGGTGAAAACCAGATTGAAATCAAATTTATAACTGAAATAATTTAGTTAAGATTTTTTGCTATTAATTCTTGATTACAGAGCGGACTTTCACCTCATAATTCCCTGTGTCACTGTGCTCTTCTGTTGTTTGCTTGTTTGTTAGAGGAGAAGTTACATTCTCAAGCATCTTCTGTCAACACTTGGAGACCTATTCCATTCCTTGCCATCCTGGTAGGCCTGTGGCTGGTAAGAGTCAGAGACAGAGGATATATCCTTCAAGGGGAAATGTGGACTTCTCAGGGGAAGCCTCACATAGCACCAAGACTGTAATCCAAACTATCCTTTGGCAGAAGCAAGAGTAACACAACAAAATATATTTTGAGAAATAATATTTAGGTTCCACTTTGTTATATTTTAAAATGTTCTTTTGTGGGGAAAAAAAAAAAACCTCCCACCTTCTAACTTCCAATGCAGTGGGTATTTCAGCTCCTCAAAGTATCATATTATTTTACTCTTAGCCACCCCACCAGCTCCAGCCCACCACGTTAAATATGGGAGTAATTTAGAGACCAGACTTTCGGCTGGTTCTACAAAAACAGCCCCTCAGCAAATGGATGTCAGTCTCATCGACTTGGCCACTGAGTGACAACCTTCTCCCCAAAACAGGAGTAGAAGGAAAAGGGAGACAGCTAGAGAGAAAAAGGTGAAAAGTTATTTGCTCCAGTATTAATAAATGTGCATCCTCATTTCATAAAATATACCTACATAAAACCTTTTTTTCCCTGGTTATATGCAACAATCAGCAGGGAAAAAATTATGCTGTTACATATTTTGCATATTTCAAATCTCCAGGAGGATTTGAATAGAAATGCTAGCCACCAGTATTGTTCTCCTTCCAGTTTACATCACTTTTCTTCCCATACAGAAAAATCCCTCAGATGATCAATGACACCTGCTCATCATAGACATCTGACCCATCTCCCAGGGAGAAAGGTGCTATACACAAGCTCTGCTAACGCTTCCAAGGGCACATTCACTCAGGTATGTTCATGCAGCCAGAGAGCCTCGCCAGGGCTCAGTGTTGTGCACACATCCGTGGGTGCAGACGTATACTCTGAACATCCATTAACATCCATACGGGGTCACGAGAGTACTGCTTAATGGATATGAGTCCCTGAAGCGAGACTGAGATGTTATCACCCACAGACAAAAGAGGAATCCTTGAAGATCGTCTCTCCTTTGAGACTCCACAGCTTCGCCAGACGAGCTCTATGAGCACCTCTGGCTTTGCCAGGATTAGCAGCACTGGCTGGCCAGCAGCTCCTCTGCCCTACCATTAAACTTGCCAGGCCCTTCTCCTCCTGTCACCCCTCCAAACAGCCACTGACAGAGACGAGGGACACACAAAACTCAGCAGCCCCCCAAATGCAAAAAAAGCAGGTAGCTGAAGATGGCTGGAGATTCTTTCCTTTCTTTCGATAGCCAGAAGAACCACTGAGGGCATCGGAGGCCGTGCCCAGCACTGCCAGCCACCTCCGTCCAGCTCTCAGCCCTCCGTTTCTGCTACCACATCCTCTTCTGCTGCAGGGCAGCTGATGGATTTAGCTGAACATGGATTTTCTGGGTTAATTTTCAGTCGCTTTGGATCCCTGGTCCAGCTCACCACATGGCTGGACAAACACTGCTTGCTGTGAGAAGCAGAAGGACAGAAAGAGACACTGCAATTCCATGACATTAAAGCAATTCTAGATCCAACCCCGCGTTACCAAGACTCAGCTGTGCCTGTAGTCCAAGCACAGCCAGGCACACTGAATTTTAACTTCTCCCATTGAGCCAAGGCCATGCCCAGCCTTCTACTCAGGTTACCAAATATAGGTGTAGGCAAACATTCAAAACAAAAAAGGAGGTATTTTCGTAGTATCTGATAGTTAACAAATAAAATTGTTCAGCTGTTAACACAGCAATTAAGAAACAGATGGGAAGAGAGGGTGGGTAATACAAGGGCTGCCCCCAGCGGAAACGCAAAGGATTATCTTGGGAGTTCCTGTGAGGAAACCACACTGAAATGATAAACCTCCAATGAGGTGAGCAGGGTCGCTAGTCAGATCTCTGCTAATGTACAGAGCCGAAGGGCCAAATTAATTTCTTGTGTAGCCCGAGTGACTTCAAAGGAGTTAGCCCAGAGATCAATCTGGCTTAAGGAATTTTGAAATGGACCCTGACCAATTCCCCCTAAGAAGGATTCAGATCTGTGGCTTCTTGTGTTACAAAACTGCCTTGGCTCTGTAATGTTATTATGTCCTTTATCAGCATTTTTTTTCATACGGAATGACTAACGAACTCCAAACTAGTAGCACCACCTGATTAATATCAACCACTCTTCAAAGCATTTGTCTTAACACCAGGGGTTGTTGTTTTTTCAAGCTGGTGGGTCTCAGCGCTGATGACTTCATTATGTGGTCCATCTGGTCAAATTTGCTGCTGAAATGCAGCCCTTTGCAGCTGAAGGGCAATATTTTAAGTTAGTCATGAGCAGGGTTTCAATGCTAAACTTGACCTCTCCACCTTTTCCAGTGTGTGTATTTCTGTGCTTCCTCTGCAGCCTCTGGATGCCCATGTGCGGTTTTCTTCTACTGGCTGCCAGAGAGACAAGATTAACGTTGCCTTGTCACGTATCGATAGCCAGCAGCAAAACATAAACAGCCAAAAAGTTGTAATGAGTTCTACTTATTATCTTTATATAAAATGGGATTTATGGTGACTGATCACATTTCCAGCAGCCAAAAGATGTGTAAGAAGTGATTATACAGTCTAGTCCGACTGCTCCTCTCTGCTTCAGCTGTAATTACACTTTTGGGTGGCTTGGACTAAGCACACTATTTTTACATGTCTCTCCCCTAAATGTTCTAAAAGCAGCATTTCTGCCAAAAAGCACCTCTGCAGCCAAAAGTATGACTTTAATACTCATGAATGCATTGAATAGCGCTGCACTGTTTAAGCAGTCCCAGTAACTTTAGTGGGGAGAAAGGTACTAATCAGCACGGGTAAAGGCATCACTGCTGGGCCCAGGAGCATCAACACAGCCCTTATAATATAACCTATATGTTTTTTTCCTAAGGTCTGAACAAAACTGTGCTAATTCCAAAACCTCTGTCTTTCCCTCCTGAAGTTTTGCTGTGACAGTGTGGGTGGCTGAAAGAATTGTTTGAATCTGCTTTTTCTTCCACACCACTTCTTTCACTGCAATTTCTCTACATCTCCTATAGGATATTCTGTTTTTCATCAAATACAGACAGACTTTCAAGACTGGGTTGCTAAAGCCCAACCCAGCCACATTTTAGGAAAAGAAATATATATACAAAAAAAGATATGAAGGTAATCACCCCTTGTTAAGAACATTCGTTCCTGGCTTAATTTCAAGTTTTATTATGCGCCTCTTACCACTTTCCTCATATAAACTCAAATTCATAGCAAAAATCAGCGACTATTAGCAAAACAAATCATTTACCAGGAAGCAGAAGACGTACAAAATACTCAGTTTCCATGCTACAAACATATGCAAGTAGATAGCTTGTGTGGCAAAGGATCAGTTTTCTATCTTAATAAATTCATTACCTCTGTCTCATTGCTTTCATTAAGCAAGTATGTCTGGCTGCATTAAATAAAGCATGATGAATATTTTATACATGATTTTTCTCATCATTTCAGAATTAAATGAAAATCAGTTCACAATGGACCGCAAAACTGGAACTGAGAAAGACAGAAATTGCCATATTAAATCAGAGTGGAGGCATTATCCCTTCACAGCTGCACAGTCCAGCTGCTCAAGAGCCAGCTGCAAGACCTCCATCACAGACAGATGTGAGATAATCTGCCAGCATCCTGAGGCACAACTTGATCTCTGACAGATAAGAGATTGGATTAAGACAGATAATGGTTTACTATATCTTCATGAACAGTAACCAGACAGAGGTTTACAAGGGAATAAGGAGGATTCACGGAAGAGGGAGAGCTTTAATCCTGTACCTTCGGTATTTCCGTGTGTCTAGAAGCTTAGTGAAAGCAGGAAGAACAGACGTTTCCTTCCCCCCTCCCCTTCAATTTGCGTTTAGAAGAAGCATAAGAGAGTGCATCCTGTGAACATGAGGATGTCTGGGAACTCACTACGGACTGAGGAGAGGGTATACATACTCCTATCTTATGCAGGGACATCTCTGTAAGACCTGTTGAGCTTTCCTCTTCTCTCCACATGCTCTGAAATACTGAAGAAAAATGAAGGGTACCTTTATCAGTGAGCTGAAAAAACATTCTTCTCTTCCTGTCTCACTGAACCCATTATCTGAAATCATTGCCTAAATAATGGGCCTGCATAAATAAAAATTAACTGTAATTCTCACATACCTAACTAGGAAAACACACATGTGCCTCATTTCATGACTTAAGCTAATCATTTATCAGTTGCTCTAGTGCTGTTATCTACTATCTAAATGACATGGAGAATTACCACTATCAGTGTCCTAGTACTGATATATTATACCTATCAGGAGTAATTATTTGGTTTCACATTTAGCATTTCAGTCAGTATCTGGGGTCTATGCCAATACCTACTCAAAATCAAATAAAGGGACAGTAAAGATATAAGCAGACCTTTATCATTCTTGTAATAACTACCAATAAATCTCTAAGAAATTGTAGCTCTTCTTCAGGACTTTTAGCAAAAGATTCTTTAGAAAATAAATAAGTTAATAAAAGTCTTTCCAATGCTTATAAATTCCTGAAAAAAGCTGAGGTTTTTCTTTTCAACTATATATCTAATCATTTATGGTCTTAGTAAACAAAATTTATAGCTAATAATTTCAAAACACTGAATTGCCTTAGAGTTTTTCCTAGTATCCAAAATGAACAAATATGCTAGTGAAGTTAATCATAATGCTATAAAATAAACAGGAATTTCTTATGTGAAATGCAAACTGAAACGTCTCTGAATTCTTCAATTCAATTACCTTGACCTTCTGTGATTCCTAAATTAGAGTTATCAATGAACTCTGTTTTCCTGCAAATTCAGTCTTTGCCTATCATCTATTTTAAGAAGTTCTACAGGACCAAAGTCAAATTTGGTTTAACCAAATCAAATTTGACAGCTGTAACTCTGCCTCCAAGAGTCACAGGAATTTCACTGAACAAGGCAAGTTGTTTTGGTTGGTTGTTGGTTTGGGTTTTTTTTGCACAAGTACAAGTAAAATCTTTTACCACTAATCCTCTTCTCAAAAATAAGGTAACTCTAAGATCTCTCTCAGGTCAGCTAGGGGAATAGGACTGTTACTGAATAAAGAATTCTGAATAAAGCAGAAATATTATGCATCTGTGGAAAACTTGCATTTCCAGTGTCTCAGAGCATTACCAGTCTGAATTTTAACTTTTTAGGCCAATTTATTTTGGGTGGTCATAAGGTATGGATGAGCCAAACCTTGGGGTCCCTGGGGGACCCAGCACCAGAGAAACAATTCATTCTCACATAGAGAGATATTTTATTCAGGTTAGTAAAGAGAGGAAACAACTCAGTTCAACAGACTCATCTGCTTTCAGGTTCAGTTTAATACATCCTGGTAAAACTGCATGACTGAACTGAATCCTGCTGAAAGGCAGGCATTTCCACTAAAGGAACCAAGCTACAATGGCTCACCTTCAGACTCTTCTTTAGAAAAGTCTTATTTGTGCCTTCAATCTAATCAACTACGTAAATCACAATTTCAGCACTTCAGCTCCTTCACCCTGAGCATCCAACCCGAAATAGAGCTGAGCAGGAAAGACATCAGATTAATTTTTAAGGCAAGTGGAAAGAAGCGGTGTGTGTACCTACATAAGCGGCCCCAAGCAAGTCACCTGCCTGTGCTAAACTAACCGAATGATGAACTCTGAATTACCCTGGCACTTCATGCCCCTCAGTACCAGCAAAAGCTTATACAGGAAAGAAAAAACATTCAGTAAAAAGCATAGCGCCAATCAAATGTCTCCTTTCTCTAGTTATTTCAGAATGGCAACAAAATTATCCTCTAGTAAAAGAAATATTTTGAAAGTGTTTGAAAGGAAAAGCATTTGGCAGGAAAGGACCTGGTGTTGGCTGACAGCCGGCTGAACATGAGCCAGCAGTGTGCCCAGGTGGCCAAGAAGGCCAACAGCTTGTATCAGGAATAGTGTGGCCAGCAGGAGTAGGGAACTGATCATCTCCCTGTCCTTGGCACTGGTGAGACCACATTTTGAATGCTGTGTTCAGTTTTGGGCCCCTCACTACAAGAAGAACACTGAGGTGCTGGAGCGTGTCCAGAGAAGGGCAACGAAGCTGGTGAAGGGTCTGGAGAGTAGGTCCTACAAGGAGCGGCTGAGGGAGCTGGGGTTGTTTAGTCTGGAGAAGAGGAGGCTGAGGAGAGACCTTACACTCTCTACAACTACCTGCAAGGAGGTTGTAGCGAGGTGGGTGTTGGTCTCTTCTGCCAGATAACAACTGCTAGGATGAGAGGAAATGGCCTCAAGTTGTGCCAGGGGAGGTTTAGATTGGATATTAGGAAATGTTACTTCACTGAAAGGGTTGTCAAGCATTGGAACAGGCTGCCCAGAGAGGTGGTGGAGTCACCATCCCTGGAGGTATTTAAAAGATGTGTAGATGTGATACTTAGGGACATGGTTTAGTGGTGGACTTGGCAGTGCTAGGTTGACAGTTGGACTCGATGATCTCATAGGTCTCTTCCAACCTAAGTGATTCTACAATTCTATGAAAAAAAGAAGGAACTGAATGAATTCAGGTACTCAAGCCATCAAAACTAAACCTACTGCAAAATGACACTTCTTTTTCTCTACTTGAAAGGATTTATAAGATACCCTCAGCCACAGCGCATACAAAAACAAAGTTAAACATCCCTGTGTAGGCTCTGTTACCTGTCCTCAGGAAGGCAATCCAGTTGAAAGACAAAATGCAAGTCTCAGGGGCATGCTACTTTTATGTATTTGGTCCTCCAGGAGACAAACACCATATTATTCTCTCTCCAAGTCTGAAACGCTATCTAGGAGTTACATAATGCAATCCAACAAGATAAAAAGAAATCCATTGATAAGCATGTAACTATCATTCCAGATCATCTTCATACAGTCAGAAAGGAAATTAGGTTCTAGAGGCTATTTTATTGTATCTTAATCCTTATCAATCCCCCCTCACCATTTATATTCTAATAAGACTATCAAAGTACTTACGGTTCCTTGAATTAGTAATCAAGAGACGCATTCATACCAAGATCTTCAACATAACACCATCTAAGCCAATGTCTCATCTATATTCTGCAGTACTATGAGTTAACATTTCAGCTCGTAACATTTACACATTACTACTCTCTGCTATAAGTCTTCTGTCAGCCCCTCAAGAGGGTCAGATGCTCAAATGTAACTCCCTTTACAAACTCATTCACTGCATGCAAGAAAGATTTAAATAAATATTTGACAGGCAAGTTTCATTAGTTGCTTCTACTGAATCCTCACCAGGATCATGAGCGCACTATATTCAGAAAACTGAAAGTTAAGAATTTAGTGACACAGAAATAGGGGGGCTCAGAGGAGAGAAATTGGCTGGGAGAAGACAGAAAAGTGAAGTATAGCTTATATCTCGTATGATTTATACATACATTTTACTACCAGCAACACAGTCCTCTGCTCTGGAAAGATTTATGAATACCAACTTTTAGATTTTCACATTGCAAAATACACAACAGTGCTGTAAAATAGGTATTATTTTAAGTTCCTAGCCATTAGTAAAAGATTATAAATTTAACATTACACCAGGCTCTGAGAACTCCATAAGGTTAAGATTTAGAGGGAGAGACTTCTAATAGCGTTAGGGAAATACTTTTACTGAGGAATCTCTTCTCCAGGAGTTCAATCTTTCAAGCAGTATCCATCAAAAGGTAGGGTTTTATGTTTATGTTATAAATAATGATGGTATCACTTAACAAGTGATGCATTTTTCCATGATACCTAACCAGCAGTTCCACAAATCTGACAAAAACAGAGCAGCTGCTACCGAAACATGATTCATATACAGGCTTTACCTGAGTACAATTGTTTCGTGATCTATTAATGCATGTGCTTCTGTGCATATGTATACGCAATTAGGTAAGGTGTGCTCTACGTATGTATACATGTGCACACACATACATTTTGTTCGGAATAAATCATACACATTTCAGAGTTAAACTAAATTAAGTGGGGGTTTTTGCTGTTGTTTGGTGGGGGGGGTTACAACCATTGCTTGCTTCTAATTTTTGAAAAAGATGGCAGGATACTGGGCCTAGTCATGACTGGAATATGCAGCAATTAAACACCTCATATAGAATAAACCATACAATACACTATTCCAGTTAATGCTTTCCTAATACAACCAGTAATCTCCAAAAACTCCGAATATTATATTCTGAACAAAACCATGCAAATGAAAAGAGATTGCCTAATATGACGTAAACTCTCTCTTCAGGTGAAGTATCTCAATGTGAATGTTGTTTCTATTGGAATTTGCCAGCTATTAATTATTTTACCACTTTCATTTCTTAATTGTAAGCAAGATCTAAGATTGTTTAAGTAGCAGAATACCGATGCCCTGGTACTATTAATATCTATGTAAATCTGGGAAGAGGAAGGATGAAGATCATGTTATCAGCTTATAATGGAAGGAGAAATAAACCTCAAATTTTTAGGAATTGTACACCTGGTCAAACATGGAATATAAAATTAAAATATAGCATAATATTTCAAGTACTCTTTAAGGAAGGCCTTATTTTGCATGTCTTGTAATACGTGACTTTTTGGTACCATTTTCATCATTCTCCCTCGGAAATTATTTCCATTCAGCAAAATTTCTGATGGCCCAAAGAGGTAAGTGATGCTACTCATCTTTTTCACTCCAACCTGTATTTCTATACAGATTCAGAGCACGCTTTGATTGCTACTTATGAAGGAAAACAATATATGTAATTTCTGATATTTCTGCATAAAAAAATATCTGTTGTGTAGTCACTGGCCTATGTCTAAGCTGCACCCAATTCTAGCCTTCTAGTCACAAAATCTTTTCTTCCATAGACTGGGGATAACACATCACAGGTTTTGATTTTTTTTGTGCCTAGGGTAGTAAGCATGATTCGGGCTTTTAAAGATCGAGCATGTGACTACACTTGCTCACAACACTTAAATATCAATACACAGATAATTATCCAGACTGTAGATAATGACTTTTTTTGTCCTTTGAGGGATTTCCACAAGCATTAAAATTCAATGTCCATCTTTTAATGCAGAGATGTTTTGGGTTTGGTTTTTTTGGGGCAGGGAGGGGGGAGGATGTAACAGAGGAGAATTGTTTCAGTTTTAGCTACTGCTAAGAGACAGTACCACTATTACTGGTGATAAAACAACACACTGAAATATACTAAAATATAGGTATTAACTTTTTAGTATGTAATTTACATCTGTTATTACTGTTTCTCTAGGAAGCCTCCCCTATAATGGCTTACTTCTCTCTGTGGTTCCTCTTGATGCTTGCCTTTGTTTCCCTGCCACTGTACTTGATCTGCTTGCTTCTCTTTGCACTGATTATTACCCCACAGCACATCCTGGAAGAAAGGGACATTTCTCAGTTTTTTTTCTAATTCATCTGCCACAGCTGGTGGTGTTAGCACCACCACTGAGGGAAGAAGCAGAATCCACTGCACTTACATCTCAAACTACCATCAAACACAGATCCCAAATCAATCGTCCTGACAGCTGATTCTGCAATTGATTTTATAACAAAAAAGCCAGATCAAAATATTAAACAAATTTCCTAACTCCTTGATCACCAGGCTCACCTCCATGGGTGGGTCCTCCTGGTCGGCAGGACTCAGTCTTTCCACCTGAATTTCTTATTTGTGTGGTTCTCAGGGCTTAATCCATGCAGTGAAATTTACTATATATAGAAACACTAGCCATGACTTTTAAGTGTGTAGGGAAAGGCAAACAACAGGTCAAACATGGGAAGACTCTGTAACAACAAAAATTAAACTACATGAATCCTTAGGCTGTAAGTCTAAAATCCCTCTCCCAAAATTTAAAATAGAAAACTGGACCAAAGCTAGGTGAACCAACACCACCGGGCTGCCCATAAGTGATGGATTTAGTAAGCCACTGAATTTTCTGATCTAACTATTGTATGACATATGGGAAGGGATAGTGTTTGCTTGAATTTCTGCAAGGTAGATAACGTACTGCAAGTTCGAAAGTAACCTTTATAAGGTAAACATAGCAGGTATGTGTACCTCAGAAAGACCTTTGCAAATATTGTCTACCGTAACTTAAAAACAGTTGTGTGCTCTACTTCAGGAGGACTCAAACAGACATGGGAATTGACAGATTTTTTTCAATGCTGAACAATTCCCACATTTGATTTTGTGTTGTAATAGTTACAGAACAACAGCAAAATTGAATACATCTGTTAACCAAATGAAAGTCAAATAAAATAGTAAAAGCTCTCATGTAGCATCAGATCATTTACTCCGGCTATTCCAAAAAAGCTTATTCATCTGCTATTGGACCCTTATGTCACCACACATTAAAAATCAATGACAAGAGCAGTTTGGCTCCATTCAAGAACCAAGTGGGTTGGCAGCTGAGTTCACTCAGGAGCTGAAGTGGAACGCAGTAATGATTAATAAAATGAATGAAACTTACACCAGTTTCTGTAAGCATACTGATTTTAAACACATATATTGATAAAAAGCACCAAAAACAAAAAAGTGAACATAACGAACAAAAAGAGTTCATGTCACATTCATTAGTTGGCAGCACTGACATTCCTTTACTAAGGAACAAAAGACTACACCCCAGCTCCACTGCAATTCCAGCAGTAACGATTTGCCTTTATTTCTAGCAGACCACACAATTTCTCCAATAAGATTTGCTTTATTCTGCTGCTCGTATTTCAGAGTCCTCATGACATAAAATGCATTCAAGCAGCAGAATTGTCTGTTTGTGGTCAGAAGACTAGCACACATTTTGATAGCTTGTTCATTGTTTCAGCAATTTTGTCTCCCTTTTTATTTCGTCATGATATAATACTAAAAGCATGAAAGTTTAAAGCAGTATCATTTTCAGATACTTTACCTAACTAAACTTCTGAGGAGAGGCTTAAACAGGCTAACAGCAAGTTATCTTAAAAAGGGATTAGTTTTGCACATATCTGGATAAAGTCATTTTCCAAAAGAAATTTGTCGTCTTGATAGAGAATCTTTGCAAGGAATAAAATAATTATGGACTACAGATAAAATCAGGGTAAAACAATAACAAAAAGTTGGTCAGAAGAACTACCCAACACAGGTGCACTGCCATAATCAGCATGTGTTATTGTAGTGCTGGTATGCAGTTCGTTGCAGTCGGGTGAAAACTGAGGAATGCGGATTAAGGCAATTGTAGATCAGAATTCCACTTTGCATTAAGTAAACTTCTGTTAACATCACCAGGCAAACATCTCAGTTGTCTCGCCCCTCATGCGGTCAAGAAAAAAATTCCTCTAGCTCCTGTGTTCAAGACAGAAGTCGTAAAGGACCCCTTAGACAGAGAAAAATCAATGACTGTAATTTATCATCTTCTGATTTCAGCAACATCGGTGACTCCCAGGTGACACCGGTTAGCCCTGTAGTGCTCTCCTACCCTGCAAGCTCAACAGGCACAGGGAATTAATACGTTTCCAGCTGCTGGAGTACCACGAACAAAAAGTGGCTCTAGATTTGACACTAGGTGATGTTTTAACAACCAAAATTTCTTTTCACTTACATTAACTGAAACAAAAATTAACTGGCAATGCCAGGGATGAATGGCATCCTCCCCACGCCCTGCAGCTGGGGAGCTGGTGGTCCAGAGGTTACCACCCAGCCCGCCTGGCTGGATACCTGTATTTGGCTTTCCTTTCCACTTTGCATCCAGCACATTTACAAGTAGCTCTTCTGTTTTGTTTTGCTCTTTTAAGGTACCAAGTAACATTTAGGAGGTTTGCCATGTTAGTTTTTCAGGACTAGACCGGAAAAGGTTAATGAAATGGCTGAAACATGTCACCTATATATGTGTAAATGGAAAGAGCATCTACGAGCCAGGTTTCTGTACAGGTCTTTATCTGCACGTTTGACACTCAACTAGAAACTTGGATTCAGTCCTGGGCTGATTTAAAAAAAAAAAAAAAAAAATATTAAAAATATCTGAGACCCCTCTTAAGTTACCCCGGACTCACAGACCTCCAATATTTCTTTCAGTCTCCTGTCACTCTCCTGGCCCCTTCCAAAATGCCTGAAGGCCTCCTGGCACATGGTCAACAACCTCAGACTCCGCAGGCCTCCTGGACTGCTCACCTGGTCTTCCTGTGCACTTCTTAAAGGCTGAGCTCTTAATTTAAAAGCTCTTTTTTCCTTCAATTTTCTGTTCTCAGCCAGCTGCTTCTCCTCCTGTGCCTCAAAGGAACTAGATTCCACCCCCTGCCCCCAACTCAAAAGTGGAGTAACATGAAATTTCTGAGGGGAACTGGCAGTTACTTGTACTTTCATCAGGCCCTCATAATTCACTAATTTTACACAGCTTTACGGGTTCAATTTATTTTGATTTCCTAACTACATATTTTTTTATATGCAGTTGGATTGCAAAACCAGTCAGCTTTTGCAAGCCAAGTGGCAACACCAGTCCTAGCACTGCTTCACTTGCTCTTACCTCAGGAAGCTTGGTGGAAGTGGTAAGCATCCCACACCAGTAAACAGAAAATGCTGTCAGTGCATGGACACATTTTCAATACTACACAGATATGGAGTTTTTGATACTCTTTGGCATCACTACAAGTCTTTGATATGGTTGCCTTCCTTGTTTTGTAAGACCACATTAAATTCTGATAGGCACCTAGTCCAAGAGAAAACATGCATCATTGAATTGTGTTTCCCCACTTAAGCACTTCACATATATTAGTTTCAGAGGACAATATCTGGACACAAATGAAAATGAACGAATAAGTAGACTTGAAGGCAAACTCAGAGATAAATTTTACTTTCACTGCAGTCAAAATTCGATGAGAGGTTGAATGGCAGGAATGAAAAAGAGATTGTCCTGGCTGCATCTCAGTCATGGGGGGGGCGGGGGGAGAGAAGAGAGAGAACTCTGTGAAATGTGATTAGAAATAAACAGTAGGGATTGGTTCAAACCCTGTAAGTTGAATCAAAATTTCTTGTTCTGCTTTGAAATATGAGAAAGAACAGATTCATTTTAAGTTGGTCCTAAATTTCAGCAACAGAAAAAGATATCCTTTTCAAAAGCATCTGACAAAATCATAACATAAATCCGAGTGTGACAAAGAACACTCCTCCTTTCTCTTTTCCATCTTTGTCTTCATAAGCATTAAATGCAAAGCAATGCCAACAGCTGGAGCAGTGAGTGATTAACTTCAGCAGAATAATGATGCTGCCCCAAACCTCCACTGTACAGTTTACAGCTTTCTGCCTGTCTAGACTCAAGGGAGTATAAGATTTATCATAGATTAATAAAGCTTCTGCTAAATCTGGCATCATTGCAGCTCAGCCACACCACACCAACTTGTCAGGAGAACATTCCCACATTTACAGCCTCTGCTTTCTCTCTGAATACATGCTAACTCTGAGACCAGCAATGAGCTGCAACATCTTACTCTCATTTGGGATAAAAATACTTGACAATGAAGGCATTCAGCATCTTTAAAGCTAGCTGTTACCCAATGCTGTCAAACTCTGCTGCTCAGAAAATCGTACTGCCCACAAATCTTAATATTTTTTAAATAATCAAAGCATTTAAGGATCACTAAATTATAGATTATTTTACTTCCCATTTAATTTCAAGTCTTAGGAGACATTCGGAAACATTTTCACATGAGCCTCCATGACCCTGACAGTTAAAATTTTCCTTCTAATAAAAATTTACCCCAAATGTTCACCCAATCACCTCGCTCCTGAGACTAGTTTTATTAAAAGCAATGAGCTTTATTAAAGGACTTCTTAATATTATCAACAATGCATATCAATCAGCTATTCTTGGCTCTTCCACAAAGTGGAGAATTGGGACACCAGCCAGACCCAGGGCATGCCTGGCCTCACACCCTCCCTCAGGCTGGGGTCAGCAGTAGCTGCAGGGGTGCGAGGTCTGCTGCACTTGTGCAACACCCAGGGTTCTACCCCACCACCCTCTCCTCTCAGCTTGGCACGTTTTTTTAGGGTCTCATGGAGACCCTAATTAATAGCTTTACCGATAATCAAAAATATCTCCCCTAGTAAAAAGGCAAAAAAAAGCCTGTAGGGAATTGCAACCTAGTATGAAAGAACTTACTTAATGTGAAGTAATGAACCTTCCTGAGACTTTACAACTAGATGAGCATCTTTAATGATGAGTTTTGCACTACTCCTCAATACTGTAGCATCATTTTTGTTTCTTAGAAACAAGCTTCCCCCACAGAGCACAGCCTAAGGGGAGAAAATAATAAAAGAAAAAGAATGCAAAAGAGAAGAGCAAAAAGTGCCAAATGTGTGTTGGCTGCTTCTGACAAATGTATTATGTTCCGTGCATTATGCTAAATACTGTTCAGCACATTTCCGAGCTGCCGAGATACGGAGGAATTGTCTGTAGCAGAAAGTACTTTCTATCCACGTTACATGGTCTATATTATATAAAGCTACTTGTGTTCAAAGGAATGAATGGTAGTGCTTACTCGGCGTGGAGGTGGTACACGTACAACCACAGCTCCATGTTTTTCCCAGAACAAAAAACTTCTATCACCCATCTGCAGAGTGCCGCAGCTGAATAGGGGCAATTCCAAATATGCACTCAAGCCCCTGGACCAGCGGCAAGCACCGTACCCTGACTCGCTTCCCATCAATAACACTTTGATCCAGGAATAGTTCCTCATAACAAGTCATATATCCATGACATGCATTTGCAGAGTTTAAATCAATAAACTTGGTGAAGTTACTTTTGTCCTGTTTGCTGCAATTTCCAGAAGAGTTAGATATTAGAAAAAGATGAGATAGATTCACATTTCACTCACAGCCTTTGAAGTCCAGCATAATTAAAGTCAGTGCACATTCTGGTTAATTACTCTAGTAGAAATGGCAGCAAATCTTGCTTTAGGTGTCTTGACTACTTAGCCAAACGCACAAGAGATTTCTGAATGCAAAACTCAGTCTTAAACAATAGCACCAAACTATTCATCTTTAGCAACTGGTGGATGGTCAAGAGGAAGAGGCCCACCCACTACACTGAACAGCAAAAGTGAGAAACAAGTACCACCCAGCCAAAAGAAAAGCTTCACACATTGCAAAACAAAACACAGTACGTGAAGAACATACATGCAGAAAACAAAGAAAACCAACCCTCAAACCCAGGACTGAAACCACAACCTACTGATGCACAGCAGCTGCAAAATTACTGCACGTAAGGAAAATCTTCCCGTGTGTATTAACAGCCTGACTGACAATTGCCACCGGACTTCTGGCTCTACCAGCTACCGGTCAGCCGTGGTAGCTCAGCTCTCCTTTCAGCATCTTACCATATAACAAGAAAACGACATATATGCTCAAATGAAATAGGAATATAACAAGAAGGCTGTCAGACAGCAGCCATGGAAGTTCAAGTACAGGGGCAATGTTTACAAGTAAAGGGGAAAGAATATGGAAATTAACACCCAGCTGCATGACACGGAGCTCATAAATACCATAAGAATATTTATTAGCCTTCTCCAATTTGCAAATTTCCCAACCTCCCACATTTTGTGGCATCAGGAAATTGCTACTATAAACAGCCTAAATCTGCCAAGAAAATAAATGTAATTGAGGCCACCTAAAGGAGGGCCAGGCTTCTCCTCCCTCATTCCCCACCCCTCGGGAGGTTCCTGCCGTGAGGACAACCTGTTGTGGGGACAGGCTGATCATAAACACCACCTTGCCAGAAGTGGGGCCAGTGGCTACAGCGAGCTCACCTCCCGCTTCCTGGCACCCAGCGAGAGCTGCAAGAAGGCAGTGCAGGCAGCAGCCGTAGGCTGGGACGTGGTGGGCACCCACAGCCCACACAGCCTGGCTGGGCTGGGCTGGAGGCCAGGGGCTTATGAGCCCCGCCAGCCAGGAGCCTCTTGCTCATCTGGAAGACCACAGAGCTTCCCAAGTACCTCTTTCACAGTTTTTTATCAGCCCATACATGGGCTTTGATTCTTAAACGTCAAATGTAAAATTACTTTGATTATCTTAAAGACAAGAAAAAAAGAATGATTCTGCTTTTTATTTTTTTTTTTTTTTAGCTAACTTCATCTCTAGCTCTAGGTAGGGGCAAGAAGAACTCCCAACCATTTCACAGTGGCTTCTTCAAAACTTCAAAGCATGTACGCTCAGTGGTTTTATTTATTCAATAGTTCAAAGTTTTATTTCATATCAACATTGCCCAAGACAATTCCTTTCATTATTTTAAGAAAAGCTAAAGATGGAAACATTTCATGTAACCTCCATTTAGATTATTGTGGCAAGGAATGGCATTTCCACCTCCCTGCTAACACAGGCACTTTGTTAAAACGCGGCCAGACAACGGGAACACAACAGAGCACTCATTGACTCCTCACTGGAGCTAGTCGGGCTGGAAGCTGGAAGCAACGTTTGACGGGTTGGGCTGGGTTTTCTCCAAAGACAAGACGCCTGTAACGCTCCAAATGCCTCTCACACAAAAGACGCTACTTTGCAATGCCAATCAGCACTCCCATTTTTTCTTCCTCAACCTAAGTCAAGCCAAAATTTATGTTTACCAGAGAAGACCAAAGACTATTCTTTTCTTTTGGAGGCAATTACCCTAAAATATGTTCTCCAAAAGAAATCTGCTGTAAGGCAACTGGAAGACTCCCAGGGAGCTGGCTGTGCTACCACCCATGAGGGACAGCAAGAGCTGATACTGAAGAGCAGAGCAGAGACTGGGACTCAAAACAACATCTGTGCCATAATGCTTAATTTTTTCAAGCGCTCAGTCACAGAAACTGAAAAGATCCTTGAATCAGAAATTTAACAAAGCTTTCCCTCAAACAAAAAAACCTTGTGGGTGGGGAGGAGGAGTCAAACCTGCTTCTGGGCCTCACCTTGCAAATACAGTAATATTTGTCTCTGCTCCATGGAACAAAAGAATAAACTACAATACATAATACTCATTGGGATAGCTTAGTCCAAATATCTAGCTATTTTGTTTTTTAGAAATTACACTAGATACCTTATACTTCCTCAAGAAGCAGGCTAGGGAATCCTGATCTACCTATTTTTTGCAAGTTGGCACCACATCCCAGATGGTGCTTTCTTGTCTCAAAGGAGCTTACGACACCCCCCCNGAGTCTGCCACTGTGAGCACGCCCAGATCACGTCTCCATTAATACATTTTATTTTTAGCCTTAACCTTGCAATTTAATTGCCACAGGTTATACAGAACTTGAACTCATCATACATTTCTTGTTGCCTTCTTATTGGGGAAGGTTACTTACACAAGCACGTTATTTCAATGGACTATTATTGAACGGAAAATAGAGCAAGTAAAACAGTCTCTGGGTGAAATGGTATTAAGGTCTCTTAGTTACCAATAGGTTTAAAGATGCTGGTTTATACAAATGTAAGCAGGAAGTTGATTAAAGTTTCATTTGTTCCTGCCTCCAGCTTTGCCTAGAACGATCACATCCATACGTCTTAGGGAAACCATATTTCATCTCCAAGTGCATTTACAAACACTAGCAGATCCTTCTAACAAAACCAACGGAAAGCCAACATCAACATGCATGAATGCATGGCAACTCAGCAACATCAACACAGTGCATTGCTTTAGGATTTACTAATGCATTTTCTTTTCCTATTCCTCATTTCTCTCTTTTCCTATTCTCTGATTTCACTTTCTTTATTTCCGCCCCTCCCCTGGCTGCGCAGTTTGCTACTGCTGGCATCCCCCGGGGCAGCGAGGGAAGCGCCTGGGGGGCAGGCGGATGGCCAGGCCACACACAAGATCTACAGCCGACTTGCTCACAGAGCCTTTGCTTTCCCCCACAGGCAGCCCCATCACCACACAGCCTCTCTTACAGCTGTGGTACCATTTCTCATTTCACCTCATCCTCTTCCATATCACCTTGGCATCTCTGGCGCTTTCCTACCATCTTTCTCTTACAGTCTGATTTAAAGCTTCCTGAAGTCCCTAAAACTAGCATTCACTGACGCTGGTGATTTAGAGGTTCAGCTATGCTTTCAAGGAAGAATATATTTGCCTTCTTATTTACAAGCTTTATAAATAACCTAAAAGCACTGTGTACTGATTTACATTGCACCCTTCACAGCTCTTTATAACTAAATCTACATTTCTCTGTCCCAGCCTCTATCTTCACTCTGTAGAGGCTGCCATGAAAAAGCTCTGTAAGTAACAGAAAGAGACCACAGTCACCTACAATGTGCAATGCTGTATCGGAAAGCAGACAGCATAGCTACAAAACCTTCATCCGCAATGGAACTAGCTGCAGGGAGCTATACAGAAATTGGAAAATAAGAGCAAAGGACACAGAGCAAATTCACACAGGAAAAAGTCAAGCAATGTGCAAGAGCAACACAAAAGCAGGTAGCTGGACAAAGTAAGCAGCTGCATGCAAGACAGGATCGTCTTTGAGAAAGTTCTCCAGGAAACTGGAACTTTGCAAAATTAATTTACAGTTTAATAAAATATACAATGGAAAATAAAATTAAAGAAGAGATTTTATTCCCACGGAGAAAAAACAATAAAGGTTTTGGCCATAACACCCCAAAAGAACAAAGAGTTTTATTAAATCAGAAGTGCCTGCCAAGTTCTAAGATTTCTAAAAAGAGGGGAATTAAAAAAAAGTTTTAAAATAAGAAAAGGAGGCAATTTGTTTTGAAACATGAATCCAGCTGGCTTAGCATCTGACTGAAAGAAAATTATAGATGGCAGTAAACAACATGGGCAAAAATAAAGAGTAATCAGAGCCCCTCTAAAAAGGAAAAGAAAAAGTCAAACCAAACAGGCTATCAGTAAAACCAGTAGTTCTGAGCCACTTCCATGCCAGCCGTAATTGCCACATTGCAAAATACATTTCTTTTAAAGATACTCAACTTCTTTGTGAAGTGTGCCAAATAACTATTGGAAAGCAGAAAGAGCAGAATGGGATCGTCAAGAAAATAAGTTAAAAGTATCATTGTAAAAGGAAGAATTGTCTTGTGGAATTCAAAATATATACCGCATCAACGTTAAATGTTACAGCAAAGAGTGATACAGGACTGTACTGTCTCTTTCAATGCTAAAAACATGTAAAAATGCCCAAAGTCAAATTTCAAGCTTACATCAAAAACTGATGACAATATTAAAACCTGAACATGCTCCATCTGCTTTTAGCATGGAAACGTCTTCTGTAAGCACCACGTGTGAGTCACTTGGGGGTGGAGAACTGAACCCGTACGGTACCAATTAACTCTACAGTTCCCTTTCCTGCTAGTTTCAATCAGGCATCCTAAATTACATCAGAATCACATAAATCAATATAAACATGAAGAAGTTTTCTTTCTTTTTAGAAAGAAATGTATGGTGCAGAACAGGTTGAAAGGACAAACTGCATTGTATATTTTAGCTGTGCAGCATGAGCATCATACAGCACCAAGGTAAATTTTTTGAACCAAATTAAGACAGAACATAAATTAAACAGAGAGGAGTCAGCAGCCACCACTTCTTGGGATGTATACAGTATACAGCTTAATTTCATATGACCAGCGGCTGATTTTCTGTATGCTATCATCAGATAACATAAAGATAAGCATTAACACGTGGCCTGCAAAAGGGTGTTCAAAAGGCTCCACTGGCCCTTAGCAAAGGTGCCAGTTCCCTACTCCTGGCCTATGGCACGTGGCAATAACCCATGCAAGTGTCAACAATTATCTGTCAGCAAAGCTGGAGAAAGAATTTCATGCTCCAAGTAACATACATTCTCCACACAAGTTTCTAGAACACAAATTACATGAAAAACCAAACTAAAGCACATAAACAGATACATCCCATTAGGTTCAAGTTAGATTTGATATATTTTATATTATATAAATATCTGCTGGACATTTAATCCTCCTTCCCCTGCCCCTAATCTGTCCCCTTCTCCTCTGCCCTGACCTGCCCATAGCATCAAGTTTACAAACCAACTTCTGTGCACTCTTCAGAGTCCATTCCCCTTTTGGGAAGGGATATGTAAAATACATCAGGTTTGCCTAGAAAGATGCCCTTCTCATAATAGGTTTTTAAAAACCTCTTCTGCTGCCAATATTTTTTCCTTCTCTACAAACTACTCACAGCTTCTCCTTCTACAAGGGAGAGGGGTGAGATGGGGTAAAATTACAAGGGGCAGAAATAAAAAGGGACAGAAGGGAAGAACAGTGCTGGTACAAAACTCCCCAATCAGATCTTCCATCCAGCCCTCGTATCAAAGCCTGATATCAGTCACTTGTTCTGCAACCACCACCATTCTCAGACTTCTAGTGGTACAACATTTCCTTTCTACAAAACCTGCAGCAAACAGTTTCGTATTGACTGTTATAATGGCTTAATCATGCTGACACAGATTAAGTAGACAACATATAGATAACACATATGCACAAGACTGAACCTCAAGATTAAGATCTATATTTTCCATCTCTCATGTCTGAGGTGCTCAAACTCCAGGTTTGGAAAAGCCTGTTGAAGGGGAAACAGCTAGAGATCTCAGAACTGGGCTCAGTTTCTCGCAGTGGTGAATGCCTCCAGCATTTTAGCTGGGACCCATCCTCAGCTGCAAATGAAACAGCTGGAATTAATCAGTGCCTCTTCATATACAAGCCTTCATCTGCACAGAGGAGAAGAAAAAAAACAAACATGCAGGAAATCCAGCTTTTGTGTTTGTTCGCAAGGCAGATAAAACGAGCTGTCATCCTTTCTCACAGCAGGAAAAAGTAAGGACAGCTCAGATGAAAGCGGTGACAGGCCTGGTGGCGGGCGCCGGGTGATGCGACTCTGAAAGCACCGTATGTTTGTAGAAGACCATCAGCCACTGAAATAAAACATTGTTTAACATCAGGTATATTTACAATGATAAAATACAAGCAGTTTACTCAGCACTTCTCAGGTCCAGAGCATTAGTTCATTATTTTATAAACTATCATGAAAGAGTAACTATGAAAACAAGAAAATAAAAAGCTCGGTGTTTTACCAATGTGCTCTCTCATTCCTTATATTATCTTATGTTTTAGTGACCAGGAATCAGCTATAGGCTAAATTGCCCTTTTCAGCCACCATCAAAATTATCTGCATCACAATACTTGTGCAGACAAAGTGGTCTTGCGCTGCAGTGCCAACACAGTTTAAAACATAACCAAAAATGGATTCAAATCAAGTAACAACATCCCAGATCATTAGCTCACAATGCAACATCTTCTGAGCTAGCCAGACTCTACATGGACTTTTTAGTTAAATATCTGAAGAAGTTTAGTTTCTGTTGCTGGAAAGCTTTGAGGAGAATATTCATGACTAATGAACACATGGTTTGGGGCCAGGTGGCACATGCAAGTCCGCAAGAGGAAATTGGTCTTTTACCTCATGAGATAAGATGAGAAAGGCATGACTTGGATTCCAGAAAGCATCAGAGGTTATTAAAAAAAAAAAAAAAAAAAAAAACCAGTACACTGGCATGTTAAAAAAAAGTTGCTTTAAAACTCAAACTACAATTTATCAGGAGATCAAAAATTACTAGCAACTTCCATTCTATACAAGCAGCACACTGTGGATTATTTTAGTTCCTTTTCGAGGTTTTTGCTCAGTTTAGGCAGATCAAAACTCAAAATTGCTCATTTCGAAAAGCAAACAAAAACACAATATATGAACTTATGTTCCCACCCAAAGCTGAGATCTCAAGTAGAAACCCATGATTCTATGAGCTGGGATTTTAGGAACTTCAGTTCCTCAACATTTCTGACTAAATGACAAGAAAGAGGAGGAGAGAAGTTCTTAAACTTTAAAAAAAATACATCAAAACAAAACATAAAAGCATAAAGGAAATTTCCTACCAAAATTGTCAAGAAATCAGAGGAACTGAACTTTCAAAATGCAAGAGTGCTTGGCTGACCTGGGTCGCAAACTACTGTCCCTAAATACTCTTTCCTCTTCAA
Source organism: Sula dactylatra (assembly GCA_013389905.1). NCBI lineage: Eukaryota > Metazoa > Chordata > Aves > Suliformes > Sulidae > Sula > Sula dactylatra. The sequence continues at coordinate 341,390 of WEKW01009886.1, forward strand.
ACTAAGCAATGCCTTCGCAAACAAAAGATGACCAGTAATTTCAGCTGGCTTAAAAGGAAGTTAACCACAGTGAGTTTTTGTTTTGGTTTGGTTTTTTGGGTTTGCTTTTTTTAATTTTTTGGTTTCGGGGGTTTTTTTTTGTTTGTTTGTTTTTTTTGGTTTTTTTTTTATTATTATTTATTTATTTTTGGTTTTTTGTAGCAATGAGAAAAAACCCAACAGAAGTGTAAGATGAAATATATGAATTTTGGGCTCCTTTGCAATCCAAACTTAATTAACTTCTCCTGTAAGAAACAAGGACCTTTTACAAAGAAATATAGATAGTAACAATAAGACAAGAAATTCTACACACAAAAACTCTTCCTGTCACCTTTAATATATTAAAAAAACCAAAAGACTACAGTGCTCAGGTGCCCATTATATGGTCTGCCACCTCCTCTGGCATGCAAATAAATCACCAGAGATAAGGGATGACCCTTCTCCTTCCTGTCCTTCAAAGCTGAGGCACAGCAATGTTCCCCAAAACTCCAGGCATGACAGGTATTGATGCTGTTAAGCCCATATCACCTTCTGTTTCACCGTAAACATGGGCCCAATTACTAAGGCACTAAGAAGTACAGTATCACTCAATTAAACATCTGCATCTTCTGTGTACTGCTTAAAGGTAAAACTTGTCAAATCTACGATTTCTGGCAATAATCCGGTGTGCTATTTTGATAGCCAACATGCAGGACTATAAACCAGTTTTGATCCAAAACAGTATTACCCCAACTGCCTAAAAACTTAGAAGACCACAACTAATAAAGTGCAACAAGCGTAAGTACCCACTACTGCAAATGCTTTATGTCATTACGACTCATAGAGTTACGACACTGATCCTCACAAGAGCGTTTTCAATGAGACACAACCACATCTTTGCTTGACAGCATCTACAGAAGACAACTATGTGAGAAACATGCTTTCTGAAGGAAAGCAGAAAGCAGTCACTCTGAGGTTTGTTCTGTGGAGCCCTTTACAAAAAGCCAGTATTTGCAATCTTAAGCTTCATCCACATGTAAGTGTTTATAATACAAACACATCTTTGGTGGATGCTTCCCGATAACTGTCAGTGTACAGACACTACAGGCAGTCTCTCTTGAGTATGTCCAAGCTTAGCAGCATGGCAGGGTCAAACACCCTCCTCTTCGACCCCTGGACAACAGCAGTTAAAAAACAGAGATAAACGGCTTCAAAACCCATTTGAGAGTCCTGCCCTTTCCTTCCAAGGCTGGGGAGCGTGGGGCAAGGGTTGCTCCTGCCGCCACTCAGCCAGACACCCCGCAGGGCTGGGGCTGCTGCCAGCTGGGGCGCATGACAACGTCCACCCCGACACCGCTCCGCTCCTCCCGACTCCCCAGCCACCCAACATGGGGCGGTACCAGGAGGGACGGGTAGGACAACTGCTCCGTTTCAATCCCACCCATACTCATCATCTTTCGATCTCGTAAGAAGGAATTTGCAGCAGATAGAGCTGCAGATCTAAGAGCAAATGTGGTTTTCAGAGTGGAGATCAAATGCACAGACTACTACTTGGTTTCTGTGCTGGCTCTCGGCATCTTGTCCTGACAGTGTGAACACTGATTAAATCACTAAGTTGAAAGGATGTGGTAAAGCTATGAAAGCCAACAATTTGACCTTTAAGTTAGGCAGTGGGAATTTACAACTTTCACCTAATTTTTAAAATCTTCTCAGTAAGATGATCTAATATTTACTTACAAAATTTCTAGTGTATGTTTTGTTCCCATAGTAAGCTTACACCCATAACTTCTGAGATCAGGATTCTGGCTTGTTTTATAAGAAACCTACCTCTCTATTTTCTTTACCCCATCCCAGAATTTTCTGCCTTCTGATCCTAATAAAAGTAATAAATCATCATTAATTTAATCAGTAGCTTGCTTTTGAGAGGATGATAACACATTCTGCGTGCTACACATAAAAGAACTGCAAACTAACCTCATCCCTCAAGCCAGCCAAAGAGAGGACTGGCTGCATGTACCCAGTTGCAGCAAAGGAGGATTTCATACACTTCAGGTGGTTACTGCAGGGTATGATTTGAAACCTACCTCTAGTTATGTATTTTTTGGTTCCCATCTGTTTCCCTCATTTTTGGATAAAGGAATCAAAAGTTTAATGTGTAAGGGTTGACATTACTTTCTGAAGTAGCAGACTGTACAAGCTTGCCTTGCTTCTTCCTTCCCCGGAATTTACGTACAACTTCCAAACTGCATTAGGGAGAGAAAGGAGTGAATTAATCTGCCAAAACTATTTCCAGTGTGTATTCATTGTAATGTTTTCTTCTGAGGTTCCTCTAGCTGGCTGACCTGAGACCTGTTTCCCTTTGGAGCTTGTGTTGCGGTGCCAGACCTTTTATTACAGCAGGTTCGCATCTAGGGATGAGAGTGGAAGAGGAGGAACTGCAAGCTCCCTGCTGCTGCATTTGGTTAGCAACCTCCGCCTCCTCCCACTCTTCAGCAGATGTTTCTGCTGTCTTACCACAACAGGATCTTTTTATACCCTCTCAATTCCTAACGCAAACAGCAGCCAAAATCTCAGAACCCGTCTCCAGAGAGCCACAACAAAAGCACTGACCCAAACAACCACCACCATACAAACGGAATAAAATCCCTGGCCCTTGGGAGAAGAGGAGGTTGTACACAACGTCACAGGGCCGGTGACTAATCTTTGGCAGCTCATGTGAGAAAGTCTTGAAGTAGCTGTAGTGACAGAGAGCAGCATGAAAACAAATGGATGATACAGATGTGAATAATATTCTTTAGAAGTTATATTATCAGAAGCTCACATAAAACATTATCCAATCTTTTTACCATTCAGAAAAGCCAATGGCATTTACAGCCGTCTTCCAGATGTGTATTTTCACTCACATGTGTCTGCGTGCGTGTGCATGAAGTCAGTGGGTTCAAAACAGGTGGGGTTTCTAGCATCTCCATTTTTAAACAAATTCATTGACACCACTAAATGTACATCCCACAGGGTAGGACAAATCAAGTTTCAGACAGTTCACTCCGTGTGAGGCTCCTGCAGCTGATGCCAAATCCACGCTAGCAATTTTCTCACAGGAACTGAACCAGATTGCAGGCCTGAAGCAGTTACTCTTGGGTTCCTCAAGTCCCTGTGGCTGGCAGAGGAGTAAGGAGGTTCATACAGATTTAAGTATAGCCATGTACGGCAACTAGTTAAGCTAGGTTTCCTTTAAATTGCTGATGCAGACATACAAGGGTCTGTATCAATGTATTATGAGGGGTACTTAAGTTAGTTTCTCCCTATTCCCTGCCCTCCCTCCCCCAAATTGTCTTAATTAAGCCGCACTTCAAGCAGTAAGTAAAATTTAGTCCTATTTGTACACATAGAAATAGACATCACATTGCTTTGTCTTTTTAATTTGTTGGATGCAAGTGGTCTGTGGCACCGCTGTGGCAAATGTAGCAAATCCTACGTATCACTGCTATGTATTTACTGTCAGAAGGCATCTGCACCACCCAGTTCAGATAATATGCAAAGCTATGGCTGTGACTGAACTAAGATCTTTGCCTGCGCTGTACTGCTACTATTGCCTGCTTTGAAGAAGCCACATGTGAAATGCTAGGAGGTGATGTGAACATTAACCAGAGCTTCCATCTGGTTTCAAACACTCCTATGGGCTGAGCACATGCACATGTGTGCTCTTACGCAGATGGTCAAAGAAACTGCACAATTTCAGTTGCGGGCCTGCTTTGTAGCACATTCCACTGCTGTGATCTCTGCTTACCACGTGAATGGCAAGGATGCTATACCCAGGAGCTTCACCTGAAATACTGCCCTCTCACTCCCTCCAACACTGCCCTTTCATGCCCTCCAAACCAAAAGCCCACTTGATCTTAGCCGAACACCTGCGCTTGCTGTTGCTTATCCACACATGCTTGCTTAGATATCCTATGTTTCTTTATCCTTCCTTAAGTACCTGCTTCACTTTGTTGCCCAGGCTTTCATCTATCGCAACAGCAAGGAACCGTCTGTTCGGGGAAGAAAAGCACAGTTCAAGATGCTTTTAAGAGAGAAAGAGCATTTGGATGCTAACAGCCTCTACGGCAGAGGATGACAGGAGGTCAAAATGAACTAGTTTCCTCCTGCTCTTTAGCCTGTAGATGTTTTAAGGGAAAATGAATGAACGATGTCCTTTTTATAGTGAAATTATAGAAATCTTGTATAAATGAAACTACCTTTGATGAAATCTTGGTGAGCCTGAAGTTGAAACAGCAGTGATGCCATTGACCAGGCAGTGGTACTGGACACTTTCCACAGTGCCCTGTTGACCTGTTACACAAACACTGCACTGGAAACTCTTCCTCACATTTCAGCCATCTTCCAAAGTCTGGCATTTGATTTCATCAGTTAAAAGCATCTGGGAAGTTCCTCAAATGAACTCTCCTTTCAATGATAATTAAGCCCAGAATCAAAAACTTTTAAAGCATCAAATTTTTAAAATAATAATGAAAACACGTATTTTTAGTTGCAATATAAAATCATGGGTGATTATGGGGGACAAGGCTTATTCAAACAGGTTCATGAAAAATTAGCTTATAGAATTACAGAATTTTTTAGGTTGATTAAGACACTTAAGATCACCGAGTCCAACTGTAAATCATTGAGTGCAGCTTGCACCAATTGTGTTACATAGAGATGCTAGTGAAGATTTTAATGAAATTTTCTGAAAAAATGCACATTGAGTATTATTTTGAGAAGTTCTGAAGAATATAATTTTGACAGCAAATACAAATATTTACACTATAAGTGCACTTTAATCTAATGGCTTTTACTCCAGGGAACAGATCAGAGTACCACCTAATCCATGGGCTTTATTAGAGGTAAACAACACAGCTTGGGATTTGACATACCGCTCTTTGCAATGAGTTTCTCACAAACAGCCTGCAGAACAAGCACTACCTGCAAGAATTACGCAGACCCTGACTGCAGTAAGCACCTGAAGATAAATACAATTAAGAAAATTTCAACTTGTTGCGGTATGAACACTTTTGTATCGCATAAATTATTTTCAGAATATTTATTAGTGTATTAATAGAAGAAGAGCAGAAAAGCACATACACCACCAAAAAAATACAATATAATTAGAAAATTAAAAAATTACTTGAGGGCTCACTAGCATGGAGAAATAAAAAGTGAACTGCTAGATGATAAAGACAACAATTTGCATTCAAGCTATATGCTATCAAGCAAAAATTCCTCAGGCTTCTTTGGAAAACTTGTTTTCTCAAGAAATGAAAGCTCAGTCTTTATTCTGAGGATTACTGGAACATAAGAATGGAAACCTTTTGTCCAAAATTCAAATTCTTAAGTCTGGTGTATCCCTATTTTTTGTCAATGGGTGGCATTTTTAGATTCCTAAACTGTTTACATTTCATTTCTTTCAAATCAGCTAAAGGCTTTTTTGGCACAGTCCTCATCATGGGCACAGTTCCCTTAGTGCCACAGAGACTGAGGTTGGTCTGGTTCATTGCTTTTCAGCAAAGAGTAAGTCCTGATACAGAATGTCATTATTTCAATAAAACTGTGGCTACATTTGGCAAAGTTTTACCACGCTTAAGCAGATACATTGGCATCCTGTGGGGGATCTTTAAATTGCTGACAGAAAAGAGGCATCTAGTGTTAGAGAAGGATTCAAGTACTTGTCTTTATGTATGTACCCTACATGTGTACTGGGCAAGACAGGTACCCCCTGGGGTAGCTGAGAGCATTTACCTTAGATATCTGAAGTCAGACTGGCTTCCATTTTTGCTCAAAAGATTTTGTTTCAGTATTTTAACTTACATTATAAAACTTGTTTCAACCAGTCTAGACCCAACAGAGCCAGAAATTGAAGTGAGATTTTAGGCACCTCAGTTTTGGGACAAACCTCACTGGAATCAGGCTCTCAAAAGCAAAACGCTTAAGCTTTCTGCAAATGGAATGTCTATGACTTCTCGAGAAATTTTTGATGTGCCCCATTATTAGTGATTTTGCTGTTATTTTTGCCTTAAATGAAGTATATTGTTCAAGCAGGGTTTGTAGAGAATGATAGCATAATTATGCTCAATTATGTCTCAATTAGGAGACACAAGGAAACAGAGGAAATTCAAATGCATCTTCAGGCCTAAAATAGAAGTAACAAATTTTCAACATAAACAGCTTATGAATAACTGCTTCAAGTTTAATTTGATAAACAACACTACAAAATTACTTTATAATGTTCAGCAGTTTGATGCCATTGGAGATATCTGGAAACAAGGAAAATCTGAGCCTCTCATGAGAAACCTTCCTGCTGTTTAATGTTGTAAATGATGAAGGAAAAACAAGGCAAGAGCTCCTACTATTATACTTTTACATTCCATCTTAGATCCCCTACCCCGCTTCAGCAGTGATTAGCAAACTGTGGTCAGCAGAATACACCATAATAATTTTACAGAGTTGCTAAATTGCATTAAACACAGTGTATTTTAATGAAACTCTTTGCATTTGCTGTAAACAGTGAATTTTTGAGACTCAAGCCTTGTGTATGCGCCGCTGCATACTCATGAAGTCAACCTTCCCTTTATTAAGTTACTGCAGCACGCAGCCTATGTTTCATCTCTGGCATAATGGTATTAAAGCTACTTAACCACTCAGTTTTTTTAAAGATATGCTAAAATTCCTCTAAACATATGTTTTGTTTCCCATAGTTATATCCTTACTTTTTTAATCACACTGTTCTACAGCATATTTTTCTCAATACATCAAAACTCAATTAACCACAGATCAGTTTTGTAGATAATGGTAAACTTTAAACTATCAGCAATTAAAGAACCTGCATTCCTTCCAGACCTGAACTGCACAAAAACTTGACACGCACAGAGCTTCCACAAATTAAAAAGAAAATATTACAAGGTAAACAACTCTTGCCATCGTGCAACTCAAACTAGCTGCCCAAGTTGTAACATAGAGACTTGGGAAAGCCCCTGACCATTCCAGTTCTGATACTGGCACCAGTGGCAGCACCGACACAGAGAACGAACATTTACACTCGGACTTCAGTGTTTCTCAAAATACCATCGGTTCCTGGGTTTGTGTCTATCTGAAACCATCTCAAGTACATTACACTGGAGAGGTATTAACCATTGGCTTTTCAGCAACCTCAGGCAGAAACAGACTTCAGATGCAAGGCAGAGGAGCACAGACTTTCATTATATATGGATAAGCTCAGCATTAGTTATGAAAATAGCTACAGCCCAGCCTAAAGAAACTGGCACAAAACTGCAGTAGGATTTGGGCACTGTCTAGTGTGCAAGAGTATGGGCATTCTCACAGTGTCTCCACTGCTCCTAAAGCACCTAAGCATGTCCTGTTTGGTTCTTCAAGGGCACACTCGCTGCTGACACATCTGTTATCAACGTAGTTTTAGACCATAGAATCACAGAATCATTAAGGTTGGAAAAGACCTCTAGGATCATCAAGCCCAACCATTAACCCAACACCCCCACACCTCCTAAACCATGCCCTGAAGTGCCACATCTACATGGTTTTTTTAACACCTCCAGGGATGGTGACTCCACCACCTCTCTGGGCAGCCTGTTCCAATGCCTGAACACTCTTTCAGTGAAGAAATTTTTCCTAATATCCAATCTAAACCTCCCCTCGCACAACTTGAGGCCATTTCCTCTCATCCTATCACTCGTTACTGGGGAGAAGAGACCAACACCCACCTCGCTATAACCTCCTTGCAGGTAGTTGTAGAGACTGTAAGGTCTCCCCTCAGCCTCCTCTTCTCCAGACTAAACAAGCCCAGCTCCCTCAACCACTCCTCATAAGACCTACTCTCCAGACCCTTCACCAGCTTCGTTGCCCTTCTCTGAACACACTCCAGCACCTCAATGTCCTTGTAGTGAGGGGCCCAAAACTGAACACAGGTTTCGAGGTGTGGCCTCACCAGTGCTTTTTTTGAAAGCAAAGACACCAGTTCAAAAAGGTGCTAAATGAATTTTTTTTAATTAAATCATTATTAATGGTTGTATTTATTAAAATATTACTTTACAAAAAAAACTGCAGCAGCAGTCTTCCATCTTTGTCTATGTATTTATTACTGAGTAGCCAAACCTCATCACGGAACATTTTCCCAAATAAGAACCAAAGAACATCATCACCTGGATAATGCAGAGATCCATGATATTTTAGAGACAGTGCAAAGAAGAGATCTGAATGATGAAATTTCTTAAGTTGTGATGAGGTCAGGCATCTTTGTTGCCTGCAAGTAATATATGAAATGCACCTGGAGAAAATTAAAACTGACAAGAACAAGCCAGCATTTTTTGAGCTATTCAGCTACTTAAGACGTTACCCAATTTCTTTAGGACTTCTCCGCTGTTAGTTATTGCAGCTTATTATTTTCTATGTCTACCTACTATTCACCACGCAGCAAACAAATACAATAGCAGACAGGAAGCAGTGAACAAAAAACCTTTTAACACTCACTGACACCAATTACAGCACATGCCAGGGCTACCCCGAGTTTGCTAGTTTACAACCAAAACTAACTTTCTTAAAAATATAGCAGAACAGTGACTCATTTTAAAAGTCAAGAAAGTAGGTATCTTAAACTTTGAAGGGAACAGGGGAGAAGATCACCAAAACCGAAGTATTGCCATAACTGGCTTCCTTTATTTTTTCTTTATTTAAATGTTCTGAGCATTCAGTTGAATTTTCACAAATAGTTTCCCAAAAGACATTTAACAAGCCTTTGCTCTATATTCTGTTCAATGGTGTTCGTCTGCTAATACTGACATTTCTTGCTATTTAGTCATTCTTGCAGATGAAGAGCTATCACAAATTGCCTGTTTCCTTTCTAGGCTGAGCACAGGCAAAACTCAGAATTCAGCCACATAAAATACTCCCTTTTCTTTGTATGCAAAAGAAATGAACCGACAGCTGTATTCAACAAAGACACAGAGCTGTCCAGATGTCCATTCCGCAACTATTTTCAGAAATTTGGTTTAATTTCTTACAAAAAAAAATCCCTCCTGGAAATACTACCAAAGCTTAATAGAGGCAAAAACATTTGGATTTATTGTTCAGTATGTCTCAAAGTGACAGCATGGTCTATCAACATTGAACACATTCCCAATGAAAACTCTCAAAGACTTCAGTTTCATGAAAGGACAAATTTCAGCAAGTACCATTTCAGAAAATTTATCACTTTGAAACTAACCCATCACAAAGATCTCTCTTGCTGCCTGTACCTGAAAGCAACAATACCAAAAGCAGTTAATACAGAAGTTACCTGATTTAGGTTGCCATCCTCTGCCAAATGCTTTACCCCTGCCAGGTCCTAGCTACGCAAGCTGTGCTGCCCCTTGCAGGAGAAAATGTCAGTCAGGGACACACACTGTCCCGGTTTTGCTGGGTGAAGTTACAAAGAGAAAAAAGGCATTTGTGCGCTAGAGTTTTAAAAATTGTTTTAAAATCTTTTTGAAAGACAGAGAGCAGAAATGGAAGAAAACATATTCTTTTATTTTTTGTATTTCTATTACATATCAACATGCTTTTTTCTTTCTGTTGTTATTTCAACTTAACACCATCAATACCATAATGAAACAGATATCAGTGGCCTGGCATTTGGTTTAGATTTTTTCCCCCCCTCTTTGTTCTGCAGGCAATGTGCCAGTCTCATCCTTACTGTGTGGGGAGCAAGATCACGGGGTTTTTTGACAAAGGAGAATATTAAAGAAATTAATATAGTGATAGAGCCCAGTATCCATCAAAGCAAGGAAGAATTCAGCCTCTACCACAAGACATACATTAAAAGCAAGACCCAGGCAGGAAGACCAGTCACTTAATAAACACGCCCACCACCTTCTCATTTGTGGTACAAGATACTATCGCTCCAAGTAGCTCTGAACATATTCCAAAACATGCCCTCAGCATAGTAAGAAAATAAGAACTTTTTTTGTTGCTTGGTGGCACTTTTCTAATTTTGACACTCTTCTAATTTAGCAATTTAGTTTTGTCGTTTTAAGGAACCTAAAAATAATCAAAAACCACCAATCAAGTGGACAAGGCTATAGAGTTATGATATTAAAAAAGTTTCACAAAATAGCAGATAAAACGTTAACACATTGTGTTACTGTTTTGTTTTAGCTGGAATGCTGTCTCACATTTAACCCATAATGCCTTTGTGCTAGAGTGAGGGAGAAATCAGGCAGAAGTAATACATGTCTCCACGAAAGAAAAAAAGAAAAAAAAAAAAACACAACCACACAAAAAAAAATGAAAAACCACCCCAAAAACTCTCAACAAACAAACACAAAACCCAGTATACTGCAGCAACAGTAAACCATGAAACATCTTACCAAAACAAATTCTGTCTCAGTAAGCCTACCCTCATTCAAATTCAAGTAAGCATCAGGGGAGGCAGAGGAGACAGTTACGAGAAAAGAAATGTTTGCCTGACGGTAAGAACATGAACAGCTTCGTGGCAAGGCACATAACCCACCTTCAGGTTAAAGAAACACAACTCTCTTCACAGGAGGCACTCTGCCAATAAACCCATCTAAAAATGTTGGGTTTCAAGGTTACCTCAGCGAAGAAGGCAAAAATGTATTCCACCTCCTGTCTTCATGCAAATTTCCTCCCCTTCCACATGTCTCCTCACCCTCCCTTTCCTATACAGATCAAAAAGTTATGTTGCAAACCAGCACATTTAGGTTAGAGTAAGAGGCATGGAGAGCACTACCATAGAGTCTTTAACTGAATTATAGTCATGTGTTTCAAATAACAAGCAAAAAGAGCAACGCGCATAGTTAGGCCACAAGCCTCTTCCCTTAAACATGAGCAGAGCCAGAAGATAGCATATATTCCTCTTCAAGACCCTACACGTACATCTGGGATGCAAGGTACAGACAAGCAGTTCAGCTCAGTTGTGTGGACCCGGCACCCTCCCAGGCTGGCCACGCCAGGCTGGTACCACTGGAAACCTGCTGGTAGACCTGCTTCGTTGCTCCAATACCAATGTAAGAGCTGTGCTGAGGACTCCTTCACCGACCTTGAACAGACTTGTGGAAAACCAGCAATGGTATTTCTCTTTCCACCAGAAGGAAGACATGCAGAAAATAAAGGGATTTGTAGCAGATGGCAAGGATGTTTCTCCAGACCACTGGAAGGCTGTCTGCATTGGGAGCACCTTGAATCCACAGAAAGTCGAAGCAAAGTTGGCTGACATAAAATGATTCCGCCTGTTTCCAGGAATACAAAAAGGATCCTGGAAAAGAAATCCCATAGAGAACAAACCTCTCAAAATTCACATGCATCCCTATGAAGGGCAGTTTCAAACCTATATACACAGGAAAGATGAGCTTGTCCAAAGGAGAAGTCTTCAAAGCTTTATGGCTTGCTCAGTAAATTATTCTCTCCTCTTTGAGTTAGCGTTCAATGGCAGCCTGTGATTCTCAAAACACTTCGCAGCAACAGAACGAAAGCCCAGACCTCAGCTGCATGGATCCACCTAAACGCTTCCACACCAGCACGTAACGGGAAGGGTGAAAGTCCAGCACGCGTACAGCAGCTCCTTCCTTCTTCTTATAATGTAAGTATATGCAGTAAGAGAAGTTCTAAGAAGAAGCATGAAAAAATTACCCAATTCCCTAAGTACACTCTAATGGATGCCAAACAGTGCCAAGAGCTCATTCTCTCTCATGCATATACGTGAGTTACTATGCTAAAAATCTGCTGATGAGCTAGTGCTCGTGTTTAGTCCTCTAATCTGGAAAGATGTTAGAGCACTGGAGTTTAGCAGAGTTGCAGTTTGAAAATGTAATTTCAGGAGTGCTTCATTTCAGGAGTGGTTCATCCATAATATATTGTATATGTATGTGTCAGGTTTTTCAGTGGACAAGTTTTTTCTGATCAGTTCCCCTTATGCAGTGGTAGATACAACATAAGCAGGACTTCCCGATACGCTTTTCTTTCTAGCGAGAGGTGCAAACGTTCATAGGCCTCGTCAACACACGGCCACGCAGAAAGCAGAGGACGACTCAACAATGTTGCTGAATTCCCTTCCCAATCTCTGCCTCTTATCTCTGCATTCACAATATTTCTCATCAGCTGTATGGCAGGCTACATGACAAGTTCATCACGTTCCTCCATTTTATTCCCCTCCTTCTTGCCAGGGAGGGAGAGCAATAACAAGAGAGTTATGATGTGTCAGATCCTGGCACATAATAATTCATTTTCAAGAACTGGTTGAAATTGTAAAAAATCCACTATAGTTCCCTTTGTTTTATCTTATTTAGGATTTGCGTCTCTCTTTCTGCATGACAAGCAGACACTGCAGTTTTTGAAAGCCCAGTTGGCTGAGCACACTTAAAACTGTTCCTGTTCCCACATTGAATTACTGCAGACAAGAAAGATGCCACAATCAGCTCACAAAGTGGATATTCTCAGTTTCTGGCACCACAGAAATAAATGGAGCAAAGACTTCCAAAGCTTTTTTAACTAAGTCACTGCAGGGGAACAAAATGACTTGAGTTTTTATTATTAAAACATAAAACCCTTCCTCTCTTCAAAAATGCATTTACTAAATGTGATAAGCCAAGTGGGAAAATACATACTCTTAAGGCCAAATGGAGGTTCACTACAACCACTACAGGATCACTAGAGGCAAATACGAGTCAGTAAGCACCCAGGAAGTTTTGCCTAACATAAGGGACCTCCTGATAAACAAAAGGTAGTAAAATGAGGGTAGTATAAGAATAAAGAGGATCAAACTGAACAACTGAAAATAGAAGATTTTTTTTTCCCAGGAATTTGAAGTTTCAGTACTTTCTACATAATTTCTAGCAGCTAACAACAGTTTCAAAAGAAAATACAAATTGGTCAAGGCTATTTCTCCTTCAACTAAAGCAGGAGAGCTAAAAAGACGTCTGAAGCAGCAACTCCTAATTATCTTCCCACAAGTCTTCTTGCAAACCAAAGAATTAACTATTCCTGGTATTCACACTGGAAAAAAAAAAAAAAAAAAAAAAAGNACAAAACCCCGAACTCTGAAAACAAACAACCAAACAAAAGACTCTACCAAAATACTTGGCACAAGGGCACAAGTGAGCCTAAGCACCACATTTCAGAAGTCCTTTAAGCAGCCTTTGCTATCTGTAAACAGACCAAGAAAAGAAAAGGCCACTTAAATATTCCATGTGCTATCTTACTAAAAGGTTACACAGCCCATCCAAAGGTTTGACAACCACTTCCCGAACTTTTTGTTTATTCCGCATCACACACTCGCATCCCCCACAAACACACCCTGCCAGCCTGCAGGCCATTTTAAACTGCCTTTTGGAGAAAAGGTTTTAAGTGTTACAGGAGCAGCCCTACATTAATTGCAATTAATATAATCGGGAAGAGAGGTGATGTACATCTAATACAGTCTCAGTGAGACACAAAAATCTTTATTCAGATTGTCAGGTCCTCTTCCTAGAGATTCAAGATAGTCATCACAACTTCTGCTTCTCTGTGCAAGTATTTTAATATTCTTAATGTTCTTAGCATTTTATGATCACCAGAAGAAGAATCCCAATACAAACCAATACAAAAATACTATTAACATTTTATCATAACAAGGTAAGAAGCCCAAACTACAGAAAACTAAATCAAACAGGTGGGTTGTGCTTATAGAGTAACCACCCATCGCACAGAGAGCGGTTTCTCAATCACAGTCTGGTTACGGCCCCAGCTCTCGATGTGACCCAGTGGAGTCAGGCACAGGTATAAATGGGAAATGTGCAACAGTTGGTCTCCAAAACAACACTGGGATCCTCAGCTAAAAAATGGGTCAGAGCTTTGAACCAACACCATGGTGAGGAAAGATGAGCTACGTTCACCACTCAGTGCAAAATCCCAGCAACAATTCTCACCTGGGAAATAGCACATACCAGAGGATGCCATCGCAGCGCAGCTGCCCACCTGCTTCTTGCAAGTCAGGGCAGACTTCTGCTAGCTGCGATCGAACTTCTCTTCATAGAAACTGATGGGGCAGCAACCTACCACTGGCATCATAGCTAACACCTCTGGAGTGTGCTATATGGACATCCTACTGATTAGGCTGGCTGGTCTATGAAGGTCTGTGAACAACACAAATAGAAGTTATCTGACAATATGTTTACTACCTACTTAAAGTTTGCCTTTAAAAATGTTAAAGGCATAGGTGCAGAGAAGGTTATCCTAGTTGTGTATGCTTCAACGCTAAGAAAAATACGGACAAGCCACATATTTATTAGTATGTAATAAGCATATAACCACAGGCCCCTGTGAGGGTCTGACTTCATACAACACAAAGAAGAATGGCGAAATGCATTTTTATTTTTAGTTTGTTTGAAAAGGCTTCCCCTGTGTCAGACCGAGATTTTAAATATTGAGTTTCACCCTGGCGAGCACTACATATTGCAGAGTTACAACATTCTCTGAAGTGGGACTTTACAGTGGAAGTGCCTTAGGAGTGCAGTACCCCTGAGGACTATTACTCTCCAAGAAAGACTGTTTGCAATCACTTCAGTTGCAATTTTGCAAGAAAATGCATACATGACACTGACCCAAAAGCCAAACCTGCACTTCACAACAGGCTCCAATCTGTGCAAAGCAGGACTAAATGAAATGAGATATCCACAGGCTACTTACAGGCAAATGTGAAACTCAGGCCCACGGCTGTCATGGCAAACAAGACTGGCAAGACACTTTCTTTACTGTTAACTTGAGCACTCCTGCACAGATCACTGAAGGAAGCCACAAGCAACAAAACCCCACCCTTGTGCACCTGGGCATAAGCAATACACCTACCGACAATGCCTATTGCTCATTAGAACACTAAAACCTCCCAAGTTTGTTTTGTTGTTCGTGGTGGGTTTTATGCAAATATGGGGCAAAAATGAGAAGAGGAAGATAAAAAGACCTACGTAAAAAAGCTATGAAGATTATATATACAGGACAGAGGATGGAGTGATACTCATGGTACATGAAAAACTACTCTGCAGCATGCTGTCTGTATTCCACCAGCTAACTGACCTGCGAAGCGGGATGCTTTTTTCATGAAGCATCCATAGGATTTCAAAATATCTTTGTGTAAAACCACTTGCTATACTAGAAGCTCTGAAGACAAGGGCTTGCTCCTGTATTTATGAAAGGGAGAGCATAACACAAACTGGAATACGACAACAGGCCTAAAATTATCTTATTTCATTATCTCCCCCTTCCCTATGAACACAAACTACATCCCACGCTTCATCGTTGACCTTGTGTCTTCACTGTAACCTTCTATCACAAGCTCATGCTGAAATAAAATCACATAAACAGCATCTGCATTTCTCTAAGAAGGACTTGTTACTGGCAACTTTGGTTAGTGATATATCCAAGATCTTAATTAAAGAAAGACCAATCCGCTCAAAAGCGTGACCATTCCCACAGGAATGGGAAGAAATCCTTCCTGTTGAAATAAGAGCAGAAAAATAAAATGGAATTCATTCTTGTTTCTGGCAAGAAAGGCATTGTCAAATCCCACTTGACGTATTTCTAACAATAGCTTCTTCTTTCAACACTACACTGAAGTACATTTTTAATCTTTCCAAGACTCTGGCTTCTTCATTGTCTTTAATACATTTATACATGTATTTAAGATGAGTACATCCATCCATACAAACATCCCTCCCCTCCCTTTTTTTGTACGCGCCACTTAAGTTTGTCAATAAAGAAATTGAACTCAATACCAGAATAAGCTGGGAATTCAAAGAACCCTTAAATTGTGAAATAAAGCCTGCCACTACTTGATCAAATAATGCTCGTGACCTAACATTTCAATCCCCACCCTTATCTGACCGATGCTAATTTTACACCAGCATCTAAAAAGTTCATGATTTCAGACAAAAATCACCTAAGGAGATTTTCTTTTTTCTGGGAACTAAAGACACTTAACTCCCTTCTGACTAGTACTCCTCGAAATTGTCTTACCTTTAGCATCACTATGACTTCAGCTCCATAGTCAACTTAAATGACTATTATTGGCAAGCACTCAGCACAAAAATCAAGATTTTCACCCTTCCTGAACTTTGGGGCAAATGGGAGGGTCTTTGCAAAGTGGAACTCAACAAAGAATTAGGAATGAAAAACAGCAAGTAATATTCCGGGGCTAACACCTACAAACTGTTGCAATTTTTTTTTTTTTAATTACAGTTTAAGATTATAATAGAAATAGAGTAAAATAGAATGCATTATTTCATTTTCTTTCATTTTGCCCTCTGAGTCTACTACAACTTCAAAATACTTATCAATGAAATGACTACTCAGAGAACAGATAAGACGTTTTTATCTATGGCTGACTTCAACTGCTTATAACGTAAGCTTACAGAACAATTTCCAGCCCATATGTTTTTGTCATGTCAACAGTTTCCAAAGATAATAAATGCTCTTCAGTATCATGCCTGGCATAACTAAGCCTGTGAGCAGGCTGCTAAAATTATATGGAGAATGTACAAGTGAGCTCTTCAAGCAGTTCTCTAATGACTTCAACCCAAGAGCAGCACTCCAGTGAAACGGAGGGATTTGGGCAGGAATGCAGACTATACAATAGCCAGCTTTAAATAGAAACCAAACTTCGTCACAGCAAGCATCTGAAGCACATCTCTCAATTATGCTGCACCTCACCCCGCTCTAGCCAGCACTTGCAAGCATAGGCACAGGTATGCTACGTTGTATTTATACCCTACTGCAAGAGCTCTGTGTTACAGGCTCTCTCACATTTTCTACGTTATACTGCCAATTTTCAAGCTTTGGTCCATGGACCATCTCAAAGGGGTGTGCAAACAACAGTTACAAAAAGCAAGGCTACCATCAAGCTTAAATTCGCCATGCAGATTACTGCTCTGGGCTCTGTAGCATCTTCAGAGAGCAAGCATCGCACACAGTTATGGCCTGGCTAACTCTTCAGCAATGAGGCAACATGCTCTGCAGGCGATCCTGCCAATTTTAACATATACTTATATATACTACGAAAGAAAATAAACCTATCAATTTAACATAAAATAATATATAGGCATGAAATGAGTACGTTGGGAACCCAGGTCTACTACAAACAAAAATTTGGAATCAAAGATAGATAAACTTTTACATACAAATAACTGTAGCCCTAGGCAAAATTAAGAAGTAGTGAAAACTAACAGCACAACATTGCAACCCACTGAATCATAGTATTTCACTCTTGAGAGAACATTCTTTTTTGAAGACCCAGTTCCTGCAATCCAGAAACTGCATATGAATTTTAGCTTTTGTTTTTACAAGGCAAATTAAAAAAAAAAAATCCCCTCAACCACTGAATCGCTGAGACTGAAGACATTTTATCTACTTCTGAGAAGGTATGAAAACCAATCACTCAGCTCCTGTGGAAAATGCCTAACCAGGCTTATGCACATTTTGCACACAACTTACTCTGAAGCCTCAAACCGCACATCCAAGGGGCACTCTGGTCCTGTGAGAGGTCTCATCGCAGGGTTGAATTTGAGCCACTGCTGACAAAGGCTTCAGAAATGGCTCTCTCCTCTGATGGCATGGTCTCCTTGACAATTTCTTAAGGGGACCCAGAAATGCAACTTCCCATATTTCAAAGCTTTCTCAGGTTTTGCCTTTCTGAAAGCTGATTTTGGAGGGTCTGATCCAAACCTCAGGGTAGCAAGTAGAAGACTCCAACTAACTCCAGTAGCCTTTGGATTAGGTTCTGCAGTTGCAAGAACTATTCCTCATTAGGTGTTATATTAAATACAACACACGCCACAGAAAAGCATGTTTAATCTTACTGATCAAATGACAACCTAAAAAGACCTTAAGACAAAACTGCTACTCAGTTGCCTCCTTCCCCTGACATTTAAAGCATACAAAAATATAAAATATATATTTTCCTTTACTAGTTTCTTTCTCTTCCTTGCCAAGCATCCCCTCTCCTCTCATCTCTTAAAAAACCAAACAAAAAAAACCAAAACAAAACCCACACCCCCCTAAAAAAACCACACACAAACAAACAAAAAAAACCACCCAAACAACAAAACAGAACAAAAAAAAGCCCCAAACCCCCAAAATCAAGTATTAATTTAAATGATCCCAAGAGTTATGAAGAAGCCAGTACTGTACTTTCCAAAACTCAAATTAACTGAAGGCAGGGTGAGGTTTTGGAACATAGAGAAGACAATACTTGAAACCACTGACAAAGTTAAATTTCTTCCACCTTTTCCGGAGAATTACCGACTTCTTAAGCATCAAATGGTCAAAAGCAACCTGTCAGAAATCCATTATTACAAGACAGCAGCAGTGCCAAAACCTCATTTAAGTTGCTACAGCCTACTGAAATATTCTTCTTAAGGGCTTTTCCACCTGCAGACTAAGAAAAACGCTCTCTCTAAAAACACATGAGCTAAACTGGCCTTTGCCTCCATCCAAAGAAATCAAGAGGAACAACATTTAGACCTTATCCCACCGCACACAGCTGTAAATATGACACCGATACCTTTCCTTCATGGGAAAATGTTCTACAAAGATAATCAAACAGACCATCACCAGGAACTGTAGTCCCAAGAAACACCTTCTTACTGCAGCTTTCATCAGAAAGAGCTGTGAGTACTTATTTCTCTTTCTTCATTATTCTTCAGTGCTAACCCAAAAGCACCACACAGGTAAATCTTACTAGAAGATACATGCTTGACCCCCAGCACAGGCAATACTGTATTTCTTAACTAACATAAACATATGGGCTTTTAAGATGGTTGACTAGAAAATTAAGTCTCTAAAACCAGACACCGAGCAGCCCGAAAATACAGTTAAATAATGTGAACTCTACACATAGTGACTCAGAGGACCCAAGCTCAAGAATTACGAAGTGTCTCTTAAATTCTGTTTTAGATAAAGGCATCTCCCAAAGTTTTACGTGTTCAGATTCAAAGATGCATCAGCGTGTCAAATGGCCAAATGCAAAGTTTATAGGATTTGACTCCAGTGATAAGTTGTCTAAAATTAATCTTAGGAAGTAACAATGTTTTTCTCCTTATTGGACGGCACTTCATGAAAAACTTGGAATACATAGCATTAATCTCACCCCAGAAATAAAATAAAATAAAAAAGGTGGAAAGTAATGCTCTTCAAGCTTTCATGACCAAAACTAAACTACTGAAAGAATATTCTTCAGAAAGAACATCGCTAACACACCTGAATCGCTCCTAGCTTTGAATCCAGAAATATTTTAGTCCTATCTTAACATAGTCATCATTGAACAGGTTTTGACAGCTAAAAAAATCCCAAAACTTCCTGAGAGCTAACCGAAACTTTAGAAAAGTTGTTTCTGATATGCAAGACAGAATGCCTTACTTAAGGAAGTCTAGACTACAGGTGCACTGCAGAAAGGTTAGACTTGAGAAGCATGGACTTGTATTTTGCACAGCCACAGCTCCCACTGCAAACTACAGCCAAGCCACATTTCTTCAGCCTAACCAGAAACTCCAGATGAGTACTGGAGCGATGCTGGAACCGTTTGCTGGTGGATTAAGCAGCTGTCCAGAAACAAACTTACCTGTATCACAGTTCTGCTATGAAATTTGATTAATACAGTACATTATGCAAAGATACTAGGATTTTTAAATGTTTCAGTGTCTGAAATGCATGAGTTTTCCTAATTTTTTTAAGATTTATGAAATTATGTAACTGCCCATTGTTCTACCATCAATTTCAAAATAATCTAAGTATTAATGTGCTAGTCTCTACAACATCTACAGGTAGGACTACACATGAGCAATACTCCATTTGCAAACAAACTGTTTTTAAAATCACTGTTAATAAAGCATAAGAGCTTCAAGGAAACATTGATACTACCCACTTTCAACCAATTTTATATTCGTTTGTTTTCAGTGATGGTGTAACTTCAGCATGGAGAAAAACAGCCTGCATGCTGATCTAAGTGCAGTATTTCTCAGGTTGCTACCTTTTTGTCCCCAGTACCATCAGGTGGCCGCTGATGGGGCTCAGGCTTTAACAAAGCCAGCAGCACAAAGCCCCAACTGCTCTTGCTGCTTTCCCACAACCCCCTTTGCCGGGGTGGCCTTTCATGGGGTGCTCCAGGACTCCCAGCTGCTGTTTGACATGCAAATGCCAAAGATCTTTCAATCCCACCTCAAGGAAGGAAAATAAAGGCGGTGGCTACCAGAGGAGCTCTCTCCCAGAGCAGCAACCCTGCATCTCCTCCTGCGGATGCTGGTGCTGCTGTGCACAAAGAAATCATCCTGGAGGTTGTGTGAAAGAATTAAAGAAAACAACTGAGGGGAATTAGGGAAACAGAAGCCAGGATACAACAAGTCTTCTCCTCAAGCATAACAACAGAATATCTTAAAAACTTCACTTTTCTGCTTCCCAAATGCTTGAATACATAAATACTTTATATATATATATATATATACACACACGTGCTATAATTCCAGCACTTCCATTTTATTTAGAGACCCAATGCAAATAGTAAAAGTCACATCTGAATTACAGGCTCCAGTTCCTTCTTGTATCAGTCCAGCTTCATGTGCTAGTATTTTCCAATCAGTTTCAGTGGAATTCAAGCACTGTAGAGCTATAGAACTTCACAGGCCTGTAAGTCATCCCTCAGGTTCCTTACAACATTTTTAGAGTTTCCACTCTTATCTTCAACCTGAAGAAGCTGCATTTCCCTTCTATTATAAACACACCCAAAAATCAAACTGCGGGATTTTTCCCCCTCAAGTTTAGTATGACAATCTACAGCCAACTTTTTCCAAATTGGAGGCTGAAAATTTAACCATTACGTGAAATAAAAGGTGACTAATTTTCAGAGACCCTCAAAACACACAGATGTGTTCCCAAAATTTTAACCAGAAGAGCACATGCTGATCCTGGTTTGTAAATTAAAGCTCTTCTGTTTAGGTTGCGAAATAATGATCTCAATACGTTAAATAATAATGTTCTGAAGCCTAACTTCAGATATACGGGAATACATAGGAGAGAATCTAGGTTAAGTAAACCCTGCAAGTTGGAAAAACCTGTGGAAAATACCCAACTGTGAAGGAGAAAGAACAGTGGGAGCAGAAATAGAGCGTACGAACAGATCCTACCCATCATAGTGTCTATTGGAAAAAGAGCTTTCAACTATTCTCATTTTCCACACTTTAAAGCAAAAGAAATCTAGGAAAAATAACGCATGTTATCCGTGAAACACTAGGAAAATTAATTTGTTTTCATATCCTGTCCATTGTTTTTCAGTCACTAGACTGAATACAACATGCTCCTCGGTAACACAAGTGCCAAAATCGGATGGCAAAACAAAATGCGACCAATTTCTTGGGATCAAGCACTAACCACAGCTTTCAAAGAGCACACTTCTTGATTGCTCCTGAGATATCTAGTTGAGATATAAAAGTAAATTATACATGTGTAAACGTGTACCCTTAACAAATATCCTTGTTTATCTTCCAGCTACACAGGTAACCTGCAAAATGCTGCATATGTAACACTGCGAGAGACCTTAACTTTTTCATCACACCCTGATTTTTCTTTTAATTAAGCTTCATTTTGGTTATTTTTCACATTACAGTTTCTTTCTGAATGGTAGAAGCTGGAAGTCTGTAGTGATGTCTCCATTTGCCCAGGGGTTAAAACTTGGCACTAACTCCATGGCAAGTTAAAAGAAGGAAGTGTGAAATCAGATGGACAGCCGGAGGTTGCACTCTCCTCCGCAGAAGCATCAAAGTGTCAAGCTCTTCATCAGAACCCACCAGTACAGGGGTGAGACATACACAAAGCAAACTAAAGGTCAACTTACTCAGACACTGTATGAGCGAGAAGGAAATAAAGTAAATGGGCACTTTCCCTAGGAGCCAGGACGCCTAGCAATTATTTATTAGCTCAAAATAAAAACTTAGCCTGACATACCAACTTTTTACAAATATGCACCTTTCTCTGCCTGTGACATGCTGCTTAAGGTAGAACATAAAACATAATGATGGCAAATTAAGGAACAGAACCAAATAGCAGAAAAGCCTACACACGGACTGCAGGAAGTGTCAAGCAATTATGCTTAAGTCAAACGTACGTCAGTGATTCTGATATATCAGATGAATCATTCCAAAGACCTTTTTAAAGGTGCTTTTTAAAGCACAGCTTAAAAGGAAATACTTTCTAATAACTTCTGAACTAATATGCAAAATCCTTCTCATTATTCACATGGAAGCAAGCATCGTTTTGGCATGAACATTTGATATTTTACAGATGGATTTGAAAGTCTAACTTTTAAAGACAAAAGAGGAAGTTCCGTATCAAACCACAGCAGTGAGCTAAGCACAGTAGTCTACTGTAGACATTGGTATTGTGAAAAGAATGAGAAGCACTACTAATGAAAAATGAGAACTTCCAGTGCTTCCTTATTCAATATATGCTTGCTTATTTTCCTCAAGGGACTTCTAAATTGCTCGTAGCATAAACAGACTACTATTCTCCTTCCCTTCTGACAAGCAACTCACCTACAGACGAGCAGAACCCCTCTGGTAGAAATGTCAACTCTGAAGTTGATTATAATTTTCTCATTGACTTGACTGGGATGAGGATTTCACTCTAAGGAGTCTCCTGAACTGCCAGGCATACAGAGTCACAATCTATCAAATACCTGTAGCATGACTTTCCTCCAAAAGGCACAGTGCTGACAGTACCAATGCCTACGGTTCAGGGGCTAAAACCTAGCAGAACTGAACTGTTGATTTTGCATTCAAAAAGTATACAGCAGAGTACGTTATCTTTCTCACCCAAACAGACAGCATTTTGGATGTTCACATCACTTTTCAAGTGCGTGGCAACTAATTTGAAATACAATATTGCCAAGCAACTCCACATTCACAAGAACAAGCAAGCCCACTCGAGTGTCTTAGTGCAGGCTAAGCATGTCACCTTTCCATGGCAATGCTCTTTGTGTCCACTTCAGCACGTAAGCAAGCTTCCCTATTTTTTGCCTTTGACAGGCAGTACCCGCATATTTGCTAATAAAATAAACTCTGTTGATCAAGGTAATTTAGAAGAAATTTTGCCCTTTTGTTTTCCCCCTTAAATTCAAACCTTTTGCCATTCCGCCCCTTGAATCTGACAGCTCAAGTCAATGCATTTGTTTTCACCAAAAATACTACAGAAATGCTGAAACTCCCCTACAAACTACAAGCGGCCTCTAAATTTTCTTCTAGCTTTTGCTGTTGTGGTACGAGACACAACACAATGGCATAGCTGGAAAACACCCCTTCCAGGAGGGCGCCTTTCTGTACAGGTCCTTCAGACTTAACAACAGGGATGCAGGAGTCTGGGAGCAAGGAGAAACAACAGCACAAAACTTCACTAGAAACACATCAGGTAAGCGCACAGGAGGGAGTCAAATGCAGGACAGTTGACACATCTATGGACTCAATTCTCAACTAGATTTAACAAGCACAGCTTTACTGACTTCAGAGAACCTGTCCTGATGGATGCTTGTTGCAGACCCAGCCTCAACAAATCTGGGTCTCGCCATAGATAAAAATGGAAAAATGTTCATTATAATTTTCCTAACAAGTAGGATGTCCCCTCAAAGCACTTCCCATTTTCTTATTTGTTTTGTGTTCAAAAGCAAAGTTACCAAAACCCACTTACCGAAGAATTTGCAGAAGCCTCCTTGTTTATCCTAAATAGTTATACTGTGAGATGTGCAACTCTTAATACATAACTACAGTTTCCCAGCACAATGCAACTGGATATACAATAGCATAAACAACTTCTATAATTTGCTGCAAAATGAGATTTGTAATGCCCACTCAGTAGCAATTTAAGTTTGCTAAATACATCCTAAACATAGTTTTATTACACACAGGATTTTAGCATAGTTTATTTTAAATGTTAACAAGCAAGGACTGCTTTTTCTAAAATGTGAAAACAGCATAGAAGCCACAGTCTTAAGGAGCCTCACAGGAGCACCGAACAAACCAAAGCAGTAACTAAAACTGAGCCTAACTATGCACACAGTAAGCAAGCAATCATCTAGCTGCCGTGATTCACATGCATATCTCATATTAGCTGACCCATTGCAGACTGAAACAGGTGTCTTCAAGACAAAAAACAAGTGGAAAATTAATTTTTATTAAAAAAAAGGCCTCAGAAATACAAAGCTTTCTGGTGTTAGCTGTGAGTCTCTGCAAATGGGAAAGAGAGCACTTGAGCTGTTACGCAAATCAGCGTATTATGTGAATGTATTACAATGGCTGACTTGTTTAGCTCTGTTCTTTTATCATGAATTATTTATTAATGGTAAACAAGAAAGCTAGTACTTTAAAACAGTTTAGTTTATTGACAAAAAATAGGGGGCTTTGCTAAGATCTGGTGAAATTATGTGTTAGATTAGCAGCATTAACATAATTACAGTATGAAATTCTAAACAAGTGGAACAAAACTATTGGATTAAGAAGTTGTTAGAGTCCCCATTCCCACAGCTGAGTTACAATAAGTTTTATTCAGATGGGTGATGCAGCTTTATATTTAAATAGTGGAAAAACAGGTTTTCCTTAAAATCGGATAGATATGAAAAAATAAAAAAGGTTGTTGAAGCATTGCAAGTATCCAGGGGTGGGGAATGGTACCACAAGTGAAGCTTCTTTCTGTCTCCACTCTTGGAATCATAAGGTCAGTTATGGAGTCAGTATAAGAGTTAAGGAATTCAAGATTAAAGTGTTTAGCAAAATAGCACCAAATTATCTAGAAAAATAAAAGTAATTAATTGCCATATAATATCAAAGGGATAAAAAATTTCCATGCTTCTGAAGATGATGAAAATAAAGTTTTAGTAAAATACAAGTTATTTAGTAAAATAATGTAGAGAGGACATAGAAGAATACCAGGAACAAATTAAGGACTAAGTGTATTAAGAGATGGATCGCTATCACAAGTGAAAAAGGTAGAATCTCTGCCACTGGATATTACAGGACTGGAAACTTAACAAAAAGGGAAGTGTTAAAACTAGCCTCCGCTGGAAGAGCAAAGGAGCAGATTATTTAAGAGGTTTCTTCTTTCCCAGTTGTTTACAATGGTCTACACTGCACGATTAGGCACCAACAGGAAAAATGAAATAAGTGAGAATGCTATACTTAATTCATATGAATAGTTCATATCTCTGATTAACTCTGCACACATATTCGTAGTTACAGTGTATCACACGAGAAGAGGGGTTTTTTTGTTTGGTTGGTTTTGCTAAAGCTCTTAATTTGTTACACAATGTATGCTTAAAACCTCCATGCTAAAGTTGTTTGGAAGGACAGGAAATAACCCCCCATATTTTCAGAGAAAAATTGCTACCTTCCTCTCAGAGTCGTACTGATAAGAATAAAGATATGTAGATGGCTAAGGAGAATATGAACACATTAGAGACATAGACCAGACCAGATATGAAGTGACCGATAAAACCTCACCATCGACTTGATCCAATGGCTTCTGATCTCCTCGAAAGAAACACATTAGCCAAAGAAACAAGTCTGATATTTTTACTTTACAACACTCATGAAAAGGGCTAACAGGTGGCTTCCTGGAGTGCCCCTTACCAGCTAATCTTACCTCCTCACAAACCACACTCCATGTCTGCATTTCTAAAGACTTATTTCAGTGTCTAGAAAAGATCTGTAGTGACCTGGTGAATTATATGGTATCTTTCCAATGCAATTTTCGGAATTCAGTTGGCAGTTATGGACAGTAACCAAAGGTATTAATGTAAGGAGAATGCAGAAAGGAGTCATATCTTAAATTCAGAAGTTACTCACAAACCTAATTTTTATTTTTCACTTACCCTGAATTTTGGCATGGTCATCAACTATGTGTACAGTTTCTTTGGCCATGACTTTGCAAAGACTTATGGAACTTGTACCCTTTATTCACCTTGGATGCAGCAAATGTAGGTTGGCTAAGTGTAGGTTTTCTGTTTGCTTTTTTTTGCATCACATTTCAGCCTCCAGCTTTACACAAGCTTCAGGTTTGCTGGACTTGAGACAGCACATTAGCACCGTCAAAGCAATGCATAAAAATAACATTTTAGACCTACAAGTGAACTTATTGAAGGTGAGAAATTCAAAGACTTTGACATTCTGCCGAGGCATCACAGTTCACATGAGTGTACAACCCTGCAAGGGAACAAATCTATGCAAGTCTGAATTCACTCTAGAGTTATAGTCACCAAAAAAAAACACCAAACAAAAAAAACCACCCCCACTCAGAAAAGTAAAATTGAAGTAGGCGAGAACAAAGCAGGTCCAGAATTTAGGAGTGTAGTCCTTTTAGTCACAATTTTCACCTCAGTTTAATACAATTTACAGTTGCACATTTATACACAGTGCATGCTGCACAGCCTAAAAATTAAGACACTGAAAGAGATGCAATAGTACTATTATTCCTAATAAAAGACACAGTAGTTGTGAAATATCTGGTGTATGTTCTTCCCCTTGGACAGACTCCCACTCCACATTATACACTTTTATTTGAAATTACAGGAATGCTTAATGTAATAAAGCCAAAACCTCTGTCTGTATTGTTGCACACCGTGTGGAGTGGAATTCTGGAGAGTTGAGTACAAATCCTTTACGTTCTCAAGTTTTTGAAGACAAAAAGTCACAGCACTTTAAAGAGTTGAGTGCTATATAAAGGGTAGTACGGTAATATGGAAATATTTTTTCAATTAATGCACACAAACTACTAGCAAGGAAAAAATGGGAAATATGAAGACTGTATTCTTCATTATTAAGAAGTATGCTATACACCATTTGGATTTAGGCATTTGTGAATGCTACAAAGCAATACTTCTCTCTTGAGAGGTGCAAAATTGATGCGGTTTGCTGGCATGTTAACTTCTCTGGGACCCTGGTCCAGAGAACAGCAATTGCAGCATAAGAGTGCACCAAGTAGAACTACTGAAGTCAGTTCATATGCTTAAAGTTGTTTAGATGCACCACTGCCCTGCCGGATTAGACTCGTAACATTGATCACTTGCAATCTCTCTAATTATATAGTGAAATGATGACAACTAGTTACTTGGAACATAGAAATTTTGGGGCATGTTCACTATGATTAAGCAACACTAACTTCTGTGTTCTGGCATAAAACCAAAATCAATTATCTTGCTCCAATTTTTTAATCCTTTAATAACCAAGTTGATGTGAAAACAGAAACATATATAATAAATTTAGTGGGCTATTTTGAGAGATTTTCACTGCAACCCCCATGTTAATACAGAAAAATGTATGGAAGATAAATATACATAGTTAGAGATCTGCTCTGTTGTATAAATGTGGATTTAACAAAAACATGAGAGGAAAAAAATAATCCATCCCAAAAAACCACAAACATGGTAGTTAACTCTGCTTAAAGCATCTTCTATAGCACAGCCAAAATTAACCAGAGGACAAACTAATCAAATTCATTGATAACAATTTATGAAGAAAGAATTGCTATGGTATTATGAAAATAAACTTCTTCAAAATACTCTTCTCAATTGCTATTTGAAATGAAAAGTAGAAGTATCAGACTTCTTACTGGTACCAAAAACCCGCATTTACGACTCACTAGCCAAGCAGAATACAACTAATCTCAGGTTTGTTCAACTCCCTAATGCCTGCTGGCTGATGATAATGTGCTTGTAGAGGGTGGGTGCTGATATACACCCAGCTTCCTTCTACACAGAGCATTAGGCATGCGGGAAACCCCAGTTCTGACATAACACTCCCATTCTTGTACTCGTATTTCCAGTTGTGGGGCCTAACCAGCAAACACAACCCACTGCCACAAATCGCTAGAAGTAACAGCCTGGCACTGAAAGGTACAGGATCTCCGTTTGGCCTGGAGCCTGACAGCAGCTGTAGCCAGAAATGTAAATGAGCAGCACTTCTCTATTTCACTCAGCTGATGGTAGCACCTGTAAGACAGCAGCAGCAGTTGTTCTGCCCAATGGCAAATCACTACCATCCTCCCTGAAGGAAAGACATTAATGGCAGCACTTTGTTGGTCTGCATTTGTTTTTAATATGTTGCATAAGCGATGCTGCTAGACACAACAGGCTAGCTGGAAGACTACAGTACAGCATTACCACCAGCTGAATTTCTGGAACCTCTCGACAGCTATATTAGCCTTTGATAGCAGCTGCACTTTTTTTTTTTTTTTTTTNGGGGTGGGTGTTGAAATCCCCCATTCATTCCCACTAACCATTCCTTGGTTTGGTTCACAGAGCAGTTTTGGTGCATGCTAACATAATCTCCTCCTGGATAGACGTTAAACACGAAGCCCTGCCCCAGCCTCATACCAAATATGTTCCAACTCCTAAGGACAAACTGAATGTTGAAATTAATCACTGGTCTTTTCTATAGCTGTAAGTGACGTGTGCTAGGGTGAGACAGCCCAGGGGACTGACTAAGTACAATTTGAAGACTCCAAGCTGCATGTAATATAGAATTAGAGGCCTCAACACCAATCACATCAGTGTCCAGGTTTGACTGTATTGCACCAAATTACTCATTAATTTGCACATAACTAGAATCTGGATTCTAGAGATCTATATATGATTGAATGATCTATAAATGAATAGGAATCTAGACTAAAAGATTCCAGCCTTTTAAATAGGATACCTCAAAGTACGTCATATGCATACTATAAACAAAACCTCCTGCTCAGATACTCTCCAAAATTTACTGATAGATATCAGAATACAATAGGCCATGTTTTGTTCAAGTTCCCCAAAGTTTAAGGGACCATGACCTTACTCTTTAAATAAACCTAATAATGCAGTTCATTTGAATAAATCAAACTATTCACACAATCAGAATCCATCAAGTCCACTCTGATACCAGTTAAGTGACAAGTCAAAACTAATTCTGCTGCTGTATGCAGAGAAAATAATCTAATATCCAAAATTTGCTATCATTTTATGAATGTATGTTTCTGATATTAATGAAACAACTGTTACAATATTAACGATCAAGGATAGTATATCGTACACTTTTTATCAAAACGTTTGTATTTAAATGCCAAGTCATTAATCTCTAAATGACAAAAGAGGACAGAGTTATGCTAGAAAAAAACCTTTTAAATATTGTATTCCAAAACCTCACCAGCATTGGAAACAGAAGTGGCACAGACAACATGTTTCCCCACAGATCAAGCTCAACACTATGCCTGTTCTCATTTTCAACAGTGCAACCACAGGAGACCCCAGAGTTTCTGCAACACAACGCACATCTCAGCAAGGCCAATTTTGCCTTATATACTACTGAGAGCAGTAAAGCCAGTACCACCCTCCCTGACATAACTCTAGCGTTCAGTAACGGCTTAAAATCTAAGGTCCTGCCCACTCAGGACAGTACTAATGATCTCGCAGCGCTGACCACAGGAACAAAGAATGAGCATAACGCTCCAAGGCTTCCCTCTTCCCACGCTATTGCGCAAAAAACCATGCATTTGTCACAATTTCAGAAAGTGGCAACTTTCATGGAATTTGTCCACATCCACAAGTGAGGTGTTGAGAAACCTTTCAAGAAAAAGAGCTATCAGTGTGTATAACTTCACCTCATTTCAGGTGCTAACAAGATTTTAAAGCTGACAGACTCTATTTCCAATAAGACGTAACCTGTTCCTTGCAGTAAGCAAGACACTTATCTGCTTTCATTGCATTTTCTTTTGTATTCCAGAAATGAAATACTTGGCAGTGTGTATTTTAGCCTTTCACTAGGCCAGTTGAGGGATGCATGAAGAAAAGGACATTCATTGTAATCCCTACACAGGAGAAGGCCTCTATCTTCAAGCATAAAACTGCACAGGATGAATATGGGTGGCCTGAACTTGAATGCAGGGGTTGCTGCTTATATCAGGTATGGAATTAAACCAAAGTAAAATTGGGTAGTAAAGCCTATTAAAATTCTTCACTAGACAGACAGCATCACATAAAATGTATGCAAATAATTCTGTGAGAGGGAACAAATTCTCAGCACTTTTCAAACCAAAGGACTACCACCAGCTTCAACAGAGCTGAAATTAAAAATCTGATCTTCTGCTACCTTTGTATTCCCAGCTATAATTGATGGCTGGCCTTGTAAGACAGAGCTTTGGGATGACCAATTTTTTTTTTTCTTAATGTTCTGCACAAATTCCAGTCTTAATCATTATCTTACTTATCTCTGTACATTCCTCTAGGTATGCTGCTGTCCTTGCTATTTCCAGCTACCCATTGCATTCAGTTGGGAAAATCAAACAAAAGTACTCAATCCAGTATGTTTGTTCCCCATGCAAAAGTAATGATTCCTCTATCAGTCAAATCAATCCCCGCACATTTACAGCAAATTCTACAGTTCCTACGGTTTCCCAGTCCCATTTTGGAATCCCTTGGGGAAAAATCTTAAAAACATATAGCCAGATCCCCCCTGCCTCCCCCTCCCATCCAGTTTCTTAAACCTAAAGAAGAAAATAAAAGCCCTGAACCCATTTTCTGAGCAAAAACTGTGTAGGAAACACTAGAAACTCTTGACCAAGTCTCCTATTACACAACTTCTCTACAGCTGATCTCATGCTACCAAGAAGTCCTCAGGGACCCCCACAGCAGCACATGAGAACCGTCACTCACACCTGAAACATGTGCCATGACAGACTGCCACTGTGCTCTCATCCCACCCCACAAGTAGCTCTCACAGAACAGAAACTATCCACATTTACAAGTGAAAGGATAAATGTGAAACTCTTGCAAATTAAAAATAGCTTCTGGATGATGTTTTCTGGGGGAAAGGCTAGACAATATCACCACAGTTGCTTTCTTATACAAACTACCATCTATACTCCAAGAGAGATACTGATTTATTTTGTTTATTTTAGAAGAATACACAAATAACTTCACCTGAAGGTACACAAAGCTTCTGAAAACTAACTCCACCACGAGCATCTGTCTTTGCCGCAGGCTGGGCTGTGCCAGTCTAGCAGAACGCAGTCTTCAAACAGTAAAAAATGTAGAAAGAATCAATTTCAGACCAAATGAAAGGAAGTTCTTTACCATGAGTAACTTTCATTTCATGAGGCATTTGAAGCTTCGCGATCCATGCCAGCAGCAAAACAAACATTTAAACTAGCAGTGCTCTGATGAGAAAAGCAAGAAGTCACACTAGCATTTCTTAGATGTATACTCTTCTCCAGTGGAGGAGAAGATAAACCTGGACCTAACTTTCAAGCAATGCTGAAAAGATCTCTGTTAGCCTCCATTCAGCAAAGATAGAGCTGGGACAGCTATTGCTCTGCTCTTTTTCTTAACGTATTTCTAGAAATGGTTACATACCTGGTAACAGGATTGCAGGTTACTAGTAATGCTTCATACCTACTACTTGGCCTCTTCGTTCTTCTATTCAAGAAGACTGCTCTGCCCCCTCAACCCCTGTCTTGGGCATGATAGCTGCAGTGTGACAAGGGAGCTATTTCTTAAACCAAGTGATATGGTACGTCTAAAGACAGTAACAACTTGAGATTTAGATGTTCCCCTTTCTTTGAGAGGACTGGAATCTCAAGAGAGGAAAAGACACGAACTGTGTTTCACGTACAAGCAAGTTAAAAACATGTATACATGCCAGGAGACTGCACTTTCTACTTACTTATCAATGTAAGGACAAAAACCAAAACATATACTGTGAAATAAGTAATGTAGCTAACGCAGCTAAGTGTAATCCTTACACTATATACGAGATTAATTTCCCCACTGAAATTTTGAGAATATTTAACTGAAGGACACAACTCTAAATATTAACTTAAAGAAAATTACATGCAAAACTGTCGTTGAGGGCTGCTCATGTACCCCTCCTGTGGTCAGTCAGAAGGTGCTGGTAGGCAAGCTCTTGCCAGCCCACCAGGAGCCCACTAGGACCTGTCACTCCCCCACCATGCATCAGAAGAGAAGAATTGTCCCTCCTTCATAACTGGAGAAAAGCTTCCAGACCTGCTGAGCCTGCTCACCAGCACGGGTAGATTTCAGCCTGTGCGTCCTGTGCACACAGAGCATCCGAGCCATGGGAGGGGATGAGATGTAAGGGGCAGCCTGTCCCCACAGCTTCCAACAGCCTCAGTTGCCACATGGTCTGTTTTCAACCATCATTAGCAACACCTGAAGGTCTCTGCCCTGGAGGAAGACCTGGCATCCAAGACCAAAGTTTGGGCAAGGCTCTGCTCCCAAAAGCGGGGCAGTGGGACACCAAAGGGCTGTCCTGACTTCGGCTCAGGAAGGCGAGGAAAAGTGTTGTTGCTGGCTTTCAAAATCTTGTTCTACCTTTTAACTGATTCCTTTAGATACAATTGCTAAGTACAAGCTCTTACCGTTTCCATATCCTTTCAAGCTTTGATGGCAGTCGTACTGGACAGACTTCAGTGACTGTTAATACCAAGGAACAAAACAATTCCCTTTTGTACACAGACCACCTATACGACCTGTTAACCTTTATAGCAGCTCTTCTACCTACAAGCCTGTGAGCAGTCATGAAAGAGCAAGCCTATTATAAAAGATGACATACGACAACATCAATGCTGCATCCAACTTTAACTCTAATTACACTTCCCTCCATCTTAACAGGTTTCTACTTATGCAAGAGGAGAGATTTGATTTCCTTTGACAGACAGATCAGCCCAGTAGTACCCAACTAAATGCTTCAGCAAAGAACCAAATCTGATTACCTACATTCGCTATCCAAATCCTAGGAAAGGAAAAGGGGTTCAAAGGAGAAGGTGTTGTATTAATTTGACTATTTCTTTCTGCTCATTCTAGTCCAGGATATTTCACTAGTATTCTGAAAACAAAGTAAAGGAGGAAGCAAATTAGCTGTAACAGGACTCTCTTGAACTTCAGTAATATAATTAGCAGGTAATTAGGATGCCTGATGTGTGTCATTGACAAAAAAATAATTCCACAATGCTTTAGAAAATTTACTTGAATTTTTACAAAGCTTTTGCACACCAGTATATAGCCACTCCAAATTCAGAAGCTCATTGATTCTGAAGGAGCACCAAGCCCTCTAGTCTACTTAAAGAAAAAAACTTTTTCAGAAAACAGAGACAAATCTTCACCTGGCATAAGAATCCACTGACCTATCATAAAGTTTGCCAAAATTATATGACACACAAACAAATCAACAGATTTTACAAATATTAACGTACAAGGTAATCACAGTAGAGATCCACTCATGTAAATTTTATTGTAGTTTCTAGTAGTTAGTAACTCCTTACTTCTAGCTACCAGGTTTTCTTACAGCAAAAAAATGCTTTTGCAATTTATATATATATTTAACTTTTTTTTTTTTTTTAACAGTGAGAACAAACAGCAATACTGCTGCCTTACTACTGCTTCCTGAAGAACCTCGCAAGGACCTGGACTTGGCATTGGTTGCTCAGATTCAAGAGAAACAACTCAAGTGCCCCCAAGCTTCTAGAGAACGACAAAGAAAAAGGAGGCAAGGACTATTCTTCCTTTGAATACTGAGACTTAATTTATGTGCTCGCTTGTTGACTTCTTTCATTGCTGCCCCCTTCTACAAACAGGATTACAGTATTCCCCATACGCTGAAGAACCTCACGCTGCTGCATGCAGTTGTACACACAACTGTGTATGCTATACGTGTACACAGACCCATGTGAGCAGGTGCTGTTTTTGTAATGTCACAACCCTTCCTGTAGGTTGATAAACAAAAATGCTACTTCAATGACTTTGTATTTTCTATCTGATTCCCAAAACATGATCCACAAAACCACTATAACGAAAAGCCAAAGGGGTTTAAATTATAATACTGTAACTGAAGTGTGTATAGCATAACAGCTTCACTCTGCAGTTGCCTCAGTGCAACGGCAAGTTGAATAAGCAACCTTTATAAATAGAGTTTGGGGATCCCCTGTCCTACGGAGTTTGGTTTTTATTTGTTTTTCTTTAAGATGTTAAGACAGAAATAGCATGGGCAGAGAAAGAAAGCTACTTGGAGGCAACAGCGGAAACTTGTGTGCCAGCCACAAGTGACTGGCTGCACATGTCCCCCTGCTGTCAAGGTGGTCCAAGATGACACTTAATGTGAGGCAACACACTGCTTCTGAGGTATGTACTCGTCCAAAGATGAGCAGGTAGCAGCTCAGCACACAGCAGCTCACACACTCAGAATACCATTCAGCAACCTCAGACAGGCTGTCAGTCTGATCACAGTAATGTTCCGAAGACCCAGCCCAGCTTTAAAATCCTTACTCACCTGAGCACCTGGAGGATGTTTGCTCTTCCAGAGCATTTTCGGCAGAAACACGACCTACAGCAGAAGCAAAGAGACAACCCGAAGGGGGCTGCAGAACGCAGGAACGGCAGGACAGCCGTAACAAGTTGGCCTTAACAGTGAAAATTAAAGCTTTGGAGAATTAAATGGGCCTCGTAATGCCTACAACCATCAGACTGCAACGCAGGGGTTCACACTTCTCTCAGCCTCTTATTTAAGACTTCTACAGAAACCAGTCCTTGAAAGGTTCCATAAGGTATCTAAATTGAAGTGTAAGTAAAAAGGGAATGGATGAACATGCTGCTGTGTATATCTCCTAAACAGGGCGGAAAAGCTGAAGAGATACTTTTTTCTGAAGAATCAGATAGCTAAAAAATTAGAGTGCTACAAATACCTGAATACGTAAAGTCATCATATAAAAAAAAACCAACAACATTTTGAAGTGATACAACTAGGTCAAATTTAGATTGCAAAATCCTTAGCAATATCATCTATTTACATTTAATTTTAGGATCACACACAATTTCACTCATTTTATTCCAAGTAACAAGAAAGCCTCTCACCTTCCCAGTGTTTTAACCATCTCTAGAAAAGGGCGTGAAGAAACAAGCAGATGATATTTTAAAAACACTATATCTCCACTCCTGGCTGCTTTGCTATGCAGGAGGAAAAAAAAAATTGAACTGTAGAATATTTTGACTGCCATTTTTGTGTATCAATACAGAGAAGAAACAAACTTGTACACCTTTGTGGATTGTGATTAGAACAGTGGGGAAGCGATAGGGAGTAGAGGAAGAAGAGTAGTAAATGAGGTTAACCTGAATGAAATGGACTTCTGAGACAGCACACAATGTATCCAATGGACACACAGAGCTGCAAATCTGAACACTACAATCAAAAATCCAATATTTGGCAACTGAGGTACTTCTGTTTTAACGTGGCACTTCTCCTGCAATAAATTGCCTGCTGGAGGTACTGGCAGTCACGCATGGTGTATCTCCACAAGGAGTCCTTGGCAATAACCTCCTTTTGGAAAGATATTCAAGCAGCTGAATATGGTCTTGAAAGTAGTCTCAGAAAAATAGCTCAAATCCATATGCTATTGCTACAGCTTTTCTTGCATAACCTTTCTACCAAAAGATGTAAGTTATCCCACTGAGTTACTACTGTCCTAAACATAACAGGGTGGGGGGAAGAGTTCAATGGTGTGCTGTACCAACTTTGTTTCAGTAACAGAAATGTACGAAAGTTAAAATTACATTTGTTTAATCGTTAGTTAATGAGAATCTTCTCCCTAGACCTACATGCTGATTGAAGAAGCAGCTGTTTTACCAGTCACCCTCAGCACCCTCTGAGTGATATTTCTGGCCCAGAAGAACATCAGCAGGCTAACTACAAGTCAGTCTGGTAGCTTTGCCTCTTGTTAATGTCACCTAACACTTGTTATTGTAAGACCCTGCTTTCCACTGTTTATTTTTTTTAACCAAACTTTAGCCATCTGGTCTGCTGTCTCTCCCCTCTTCTCTCCCTCTTGGGAGGCAAAGGAGGAGTTGGAGAAAGATAAGAAGGGAAAAAAAACCTGTTCATTCTGCAGAACAGAGAAACATTGCTTTGTCCCTTTTCTCCTCTACCAGCAGCTAGAAAATCTAGCTGCTAACGCAGGAAAAACTTGAGGTTTCTAAGGCAAAATTCCCTCCAGCACCTTAAGTTAAATCCAAGTTGGTCAATATCAACATATTTTTCATGTCAGCAAAAAACTGAGAAAACAACTGGCGAAAGATGAGCTCCTGCAGAGGACCTCTACCTTCCCCTGCCATCCATTAGGGCAGTACTGGCAGCGCCAACAAGTCCACAACACAGATTCACCTAAGATGCCCCAGAAGCGCTGCACCCAGCCTTGGGTGCCACACCACAAATTTGTCAGAGTCCTTTTTCACAAAGCTTTGCAAGCTGAACACAAAACTCCTCTAATGCTTTTGTGCTATATTTAATTATGGAATATATAACACTGCACCTGGGAATTGCACTGCCCCACCACTCCTAGGTTGTGATTACATCTTTCAGTACTTCCCTACTGCCCATCAATTGCCTGCAGAATGGTGAGAAGTGTGCCATGACCCACAGTACGTGCTTCACAGGTCCTTCACACCCAGCATCTAATGCACACAGGCGCCTGAAACAGCGGGAGCTAAACTCCATAAGCAGGTATCCCCATTCAGCCTTTCTTTCTTTCTTCTATAGTGTGCATGACCAAGAAGAGAGATACACATACAAAAGCTTTGAAATATACTATAATAAAAGCTTTGAAGTCTACCATAATTCCAGTGTTTCCTAACTTTTGAGGGTTTAACTCTCAACCTTGACTGTTTCAAATATTTTCTAGATGCGTAATTAGGCATTTAAATTACATACACTTTCCTTATTTAGCTCCCCTTTCCCTAACCTCTGTCTACGTTTCTGTAGTCAAAAAATGAGTGCTTTGAAGCAGGGATTATCCTTTTCAAGTATCTGGAAAGTACCTTGCATGTAAACGTATAAAAGAAATCATAATAGAAATATTGCTTTGGTTCCACTTTTATACTCCTTCCTTTTGGTGTTACAGCCAAAGACCTCCAGGAAGGTAGCTGTTGATTCTAGCCCTAGTCATGTATGTACTGTCATGCAATACATTTGTCTCCTGCCCTAATTACCTTACTCTATTTCAATCTCTTTCCCAAGCAGTTGTCCATCTGTTGCAGCAGTATTTTACCTCTGCTCAACTGACCTGTCCTCTAGGAGTGAGCCTGTATTGAATTAACTCAGGTTCATTTCAAACCAGGTATCCATTTACAGCAACGCTCAGGGCTTCTCAATTTGCCCTGTCACATCTACCCCCAGTGACACCATCATTTTTTTCTTAACACAGTGAGGAAATGCAAGTGTTCATTTGGGATATGATGGTGACCAAGATCACTCTAATGTATGTATACACCCACTTACACATTCCTCAATCTCAGAAGCAGGCATTCCCTAGGGGATTNTATTTCTATATCCTCATATTTCATTGTCGGTGCCAAATATCATACTGTAATACCAGTGAAAGTCTTCACCAAATTTAACTGACTTCACAGCTGCTTCTTTGGAAACCTGCAGGGTATGCAACACAACAGCGTCCAGCAGCAATCCCTATCACAGTCTGCTAAAGATAAATTACCCAGATTCAGAAATTCAAGACTCATCTACCAAGACAAGGTCTCTTCCTTCCCACCACTCTAGAAGTTTGTCTACATGTTTCTAAGTTGTTCATTGAATATTGACACATCACATACAATGCTCTGCTGTTTAAAATCAATGCAATGAGAATATACTCAGCATAAAACAAGCTCTGCAGAATCCCTTGAGGACAACTGCTGCTGAACAGAAACATCCAACCTGAAATTTGAGTATAAGACCTTAATTACTCTCTGACTGTCGATCTCTACCTCAAGCATGTTTATATTGATTTCATTCCACCATGGAAGCTCCTTACTCCTTTGAACCCAGAACCTATAGAGCAACAAGCAGCTCAGCATAAGTGTTTTGCATCTATATGTGAGAAAAATGACATACAGGCTGCACCAGCTTCTCAGCTGACTTACAGGAGAATTAGTTTGCACAGGCTGAAGATCTGATTCAGCACACACACCTGTTCCCAAACTTGGGATGCCAAGTGAGGTCAGCAGTAATGAAATCTCAGGCTGCATGGCCAGCAGAAATTCAATTTTATCCAGGATCTAGAGAGGGAACTTAGCAATTCATAAACACGACTGAAAGTAAAAGAAGTGGCTATTGCTTCGTTCATGTATATTAGGTAGCAACTTTATAGAGGAGATTATGTAATGCAGGATAGCAGAGGACTGCTCTCGCAGAATGCCCTTTCCGATCTTAAATCCCTGCATAGAGACTATCAGAAAAATAAATACTCCTCTAAAGTGATTTTTACTAGATGTGATGTGGTAAATTAACTTTAATACAGAGCAGTGCAAAATATCACTGATTTTCCATAGCACGTTCTTTATAGCACACCGTTCTGAAAACATACATTAGTTTTCAAATTAACATCCATAAACACTCTTGTGCATAAAACCTAAAGCTGTAGAGGATTTTTTTTTCCTTGTGGAAAGAAAAGCTTATCCCTCCCGAGTAGCTTTATATTTCTGATATAAGTAGCAGATCTGCAGAGACTTTTTGTGAGTTTCCATGGTAAATTGGTCTCTTCTGCATAAAGGGTGTATCAGCTGCCCTCCCCGCTCACCAGTAATTGCCCTCACCACCCTCATACTTTTCCATGCCATTGTGGGACAGATTTACACATGAAAACAGACCCTTTACTTTAGGATTTTCGACCAATTTCAAATGGAAATTCACAATTACCAAGCAACTAAGTAATAAAACTGAAGTCATCAGCACATTGCCTGCTGGTGAACAAGTAGCACTGACTGTAGTGTGTAGCTCTAAGCAACTGCAAAGCAGAAAGGAAAAAACCTAATCTTAAAAATATTAATATTTCACAAATCAAGGGACTCATTTTCAGACAAACTAAACGTCCAGCGCTTCAACAGAAATTAACACAACTGTTTCAGCCTGGAAACATGGGGAAAATCTATTCAGAGAGAGTATACAAAACAGGAGAACAAAGAGATCAGAAGATTTTAAAAGTGTTAGATAAAAGCCGGGTAAGAAAAAAATTCAACAGAACACTTTTACTGGTTTGGACAACGTACTGCCAGCTTGCACAGGTGATGCAAATTGCTTTTTCTTAATCCTCAGAAGTTTAGCATCTACCTGATAAATACTATCTTTTTTTAAAACAGGAAGCTCATCTTTTGTGGTTAAAACTGAGGAGCGTATGAAATGTCTTCTAGCACTAATACACCTTTCCTTTAAAATAATTCTCCTTTTTAGAAAAAGGAGAAGAGAATTTCTGTGGTTCTGTACTGCTCATTTCAGGACTCTTTATGAACAGTTCACTCATTCTACAGCTCAAGCCAGTGAGATCCGGGATAACCAAGCATTGCAGTGATGGCAACGCTGCCCAGAGTTAGAACACAGGCCTGAAAGCAAGGTTTTTATGCAAAGCAGAACTTCCTCAGAGGACAGTAGAGAAGACATGCCTTCTGTTTTCAGCTCTTCCATTATATACAGACACTTCTTATGGACCAAGTTTATCACCTTCAAGGTTTGATGAAAAGGCTTTGGCATATCCATAAGTCTCTGACCTCTTACTTAATCCCAAAGATGAGATCAACAAAACCTCATGTAAGTGGAGACCTACGTAATCACAAACACCTTTAAAGTCCACACAAAATCTCTCCAAGTGGTATGATTAAGGTCTTGACATATCACCACTTCCAGTGCCTCATCATTAGAAGCATTCACAGTCATGTTGGACGGGGCTTTGAGCAACCTGATCTAGTGAAATATGTCCCTGCCCATACCAGGGGGGTTAGACTAGCTGATCTTTAAAGGTCCCTTCCAAACCAAACCATTCTATGGTTCTATGATTTTAAGTCCCCATAAAAATCCAGAAATTAGTTATTCATGTCATCTATGCCATCTGAGGGGAACAAATTGGTCATGTATTTCAGAAAGCAACAAGCATAGCTAATTCTAGCCAAAAGCAAAGCCAGAGAAGGAGAGGTGTGCAAGGATGGAGCCAGCCTCTCCATACATACCAGTGGCAAGCACGATGTACCACCATTGTAGCAGTCCCGTTCCCACTCCACACGCTACCCAAAACTGTGGATGAGCTACAGGTGCAACCACAAGGCAAGCTTTATCTAGCAGCAGAAATGCTGTTGTTGCTTGTTTTTCAGGCTGCACTTCTCACCTTCACAACCTTGCCAGGGACATTGCTGCAGGAGGAGGCAGCTGCTCTGCACGTCAAGTGACTCTAAGCCATCTGTGCTTGAACTCCAACTTCCTCCTGTGTCAGGGCACAGACTGTGGTTAATCCCAGGACCCTGGTGATTCAGCAGGAAGTGCAGCCCAGCAGAGGTTCCCATGTGATGGAGAGGATGGCGAAACATGGCAGAGGAAAGGAGGAAGCACTCAGCACCTTCCCCTTAGAAGCAACACCCCGGATTTAAGTCAGTCCTCAACACACACAGGGTCCCCCTCCAGCTCCCCCAAAACACCAAACCAACCACAAGGTGGAAAGCTATTGTTGTATTTAATTTTCCTTCTCATACATGCACAAGACATGACACATGGTTGGGACACCACCCTGACCCATCTTAAAACCCTCATTATTAAAAGTTGTCACAGAATTGTTGGACCTTTCCAAATACAAAGACCTCTGCAGCAAACATCTGCAGAAAATTCTTGCATTTAGGCCATATGAATTTACCCCCATGAGGAAGAGGAGAAAATCACCCCTAGAAGTGCTGTATCCGCATCAGTTCACCAAGAGGAGGGGAAAGCGTAGTAACAGAGGAGTAGTGTTATTTCTGATATGGTAATGAGATCATATAGCAAAAACCTATTTATCTGTTATGAAATTATAGGCATTATTCCTACTAAATAACATTAATTAAAATTTACTGGTCATGTTCAAGTAATTTTACTGAGGAGGAGAAAAATTATTTCAGATTTCAGCCAAATATACCAAACTTTTTTCTTGAGGCTGTTATGGATGCATGAAAAACCAGTGATGATGAACAAGCAGAAAGAGTTATTAGTTACATTTTGACTGGAATGGAAAACAGATGTGTGGTGATTAATCACATTCAAGTTAAAACAAGACCACCCTGGGACAATGGACATAAGGTTAGTTTTGGCTCCTTCAACACACCTGAACATGCATCAGGTTACACCTTTGTTTTCACATCAGAATAGATGTATTAGGGCCAACTGCAACCTTCATTAACTCCTCAGTCCAGAGCTTAAATTATATCCAACTTATACTTACAAAATTTTAATTCAGAGTCCAGCTAACTGAACTGGTGCACAAGCCTGTGCTGATCACCACAATCATAAAGAATGTGAACAAAAATGGTACATGTAAAGGGAATAAAGTTTGTTAATTCCCAGCTACTCAAAGCAGGTAAGAGGTGTTTCAGCTTTGAAGAACTGCCAGAGGTACTGACTGACTGGATAATAAAAGTGACAGATGAAATTCAGTGCAGAGAAGTGTTACACTTGGCTGTTTTTGGTGGGGTTTTTTTTGTTTGTTTGTATTTTTTTTTTATATCGCCCAAGCTTTCCATATAATTATCACCTTGGATAAATTTTATCACTCAGAAGATACCCGGGTAATACCATTTCTGTAGCAACTCTGCTTTTTAACTGCTCCAGAGCTAAATGATCATGAGAATTATTTTAAAAGGAATACAAAGCAAAGCATAAAGCATTATTACAACACTATTTAAAGAAATTGTGTACCCACATTTTCAATAGTGGGTACATTTGAGACCCCCAGTCCCAACTACCATACATAGCAGAACTGGACAAGACAGAGAAAACTGTGACAAGGTTGATTAATGGCAATTAATTGTTGAAGGGTTTTAAAGGAAGCATCATGCACTGAAGACAGTTCAGCTTCCAGTGGAGGACTGGCCACCTAGATCATTCCTAAATCCTTTACAGGGATTTCCACCCTGTAAAGAGATAATCTGGGGAGAGGGTGGGAGGGGAACAGAGAGAAACAGCTATTGAGCCTTCAACAGAAGGCTGAAGGTAAGTCAGGAATTCCTTTTCCAATACAGTTTCAGGGTATCAAATTGAAGTTTCGAGTCCAACATAATAAAAAAGAGCAGGTCCCTCACCTGGAGTGTAGTTGAACTGTTGGAACTCACACCTGTGATATTTTCTATATGCTCAAAGTTTGAAGGGTGTCTGAAGAGCAGCTGGGAGGTTCCTGGAAGAAGAATCCACAGCGGGTGTCCAACTATAAAGACACCACCTCAAAGTCCCTGAAGCAAAAAACTGCCAGAGGCTGGAAAGCACTCTGGTAGAATACTTGCACTCTTCTTATATTCTTCAATTCAGCAACTGTTAGCAGCTGTTGAAGAAAGAAGTGGGGGGATTAGGGAACTCGTCTAGATGGACCTTTGATCAGATCCAGCAAGGCCATTTTGTTTTAAGGCCCATCTGTGATTCACTTTATGCTTGTCCACTCTTTGTAAGAGGGAAAATGAAAATCTTTCAGAAGCTATCCATTGGGAATAACCTAAATATTTCTGGAAAATAATCCTCTACAAAATAAAGCAATCACCTTCATAGTTTCTTTTGATCATGCAAGATAACATAAATTAGCTCTGCACTTACTTGCACTATACCTGCTGGCCATATGTGCTTGCAAGTCTGTATTTCATTAAAGCACAATAGCAAGACAATGTACATACACCTTCCCTACAAATAACTGCTTCCTGAGGATGCTTGGAGTTATTTCCAACTAAATTATTACCTGTTTATTTTTCCAAATCTGCAAACCCATGCTGCAAGGGTTGAGTAGAATATTATTTTTTCTACTTGGTTGCTAGGGATTAGGAAGCACTTTCATTTACTTTGTTTTTACAAAACAGAATAAGTTTTTATGCTTTTATCTTGCTCGTTATCTCCCATAGATTCTGCCTGTAGACTCCCTGCATGCGAGTCACACTGTGCTAAAAGGAACATTGTAATAGGTTTCAGGAAACATTCAGAGAGAAAGTATACTTAAAGAAAGGTGGCAATTAAAAAAAAAAATTTTAAAAATCCAGGCTGGAAGTTTCTAGAGCTGGAAGCAGAGAATCGAACATCTAAATAACCAACATTTGTATTGCAGGTGCCCAGAGGTGTTCATTCATTCTCTGCAAACATAAGTAGCACACCACGGCCTTCCTACCCGTGC
Source organism: Sula dactylatra (assembly GCA_013389905.1). Lineage (NCBI taxonomy): Eukaryota > Metazoa > Chordata > Aves > Suliformes > Sulidae > Sula > Sula dactylatra. The sequence goes on from WEKW01009886.1 coordinate 384,629, forward strand.
AGTTCAGAGCAGCCAAAGCACCAGGCAGTTACCTAATCAGAGAGAGAATGGGACAATAAACATAAGACTGAGAAAACTGGACTATTCACTAACAAGTCCTTAATGGAAGTCTTCTGAATCAAAATGGAAAAAAAAAAAAAATACCTGTCCTCAGGAGAACCCGTTTTTCCAAGAAGTTTAATTTTCTTTTATTTGACCAAGACCATCAAAGAAGTAAGCCTAAGAAACATAATCCTAATTACATCAAAAAGGAAGAACTGAACCAGTCACTGGCAAGACATTTGAGGAGTCAACAAAAGAATGAACATTGCCTTGTTCCCCAGCATTGCTTTTGTTCAGTCTGATTTAAACCCCTGAAAGCCACAAGCAAGCGGCCCACTTTATCAGCCAAGAGGTAGGGGCTCAAGAGACTCAGGTTCAGGGGGAAAAAGTCAGGTGCTTCCTTGTAACATCAAAACACTCAAAGCCTGAATCGGATATGGTGCTCCAAAGTGGCAAACACAGATCTGTGAGCAAATATGCCGTCTGCAACAGCTACTTGTTTTCAGAAACTAGAGGTTGACAAAAGTAAATATAAGAGTTTCTCTGCATAATTTTGATGTTACTTAACACCAAGGAATTCATGAAAAGAAAAGGCAGGCGGACAGGAATTCAAGCCCTTCATCCAAACCATGCTACTGTTTCCTCTTCGTAGAGAAAACAAGCTATACCTGATAAGTAGTACTAAGGCTGTAACACACACTAGCGTCCCATGAACAAGGTAAGAAAGAGAGAAAAGTGAAAAGCAATGTTGTCATGCATGCACAAGCACGCAAACAGCAGTACAAAACCCCAAGAGATGCCATGGGGTCACTGGCACATAGTTGGGCTGTAATGCTGGCTGTGATACCGTGTAACGAAGGCAGAATTGATAGGTGAAAGTCACAATTTCACTATCTACCAAGAAGCCAGTGTGAAGGGGGTGAATGCTGACATGTGCCACAGCCGCCTCCGATAACGTATCACACTTAAATGCCCAGGACGTGCAGCTGCCCTTAAAATAGATCCCTTGTTTTCTCGGTGGGGAGAGGGCAGGTACAGCTGCAGCCTGCGAAGTGTCTCTCTCCTATGAGTAACAAGGAAAAGGAGGAGACACAGAAAAGATCTTTCCAGCTGGGTGTTTAATGCCAAAGTACAGCTGACCTGACCCTCAAAGGGAGAGACGGGTGAGAGCCTGCATGCACGGTACCTGGGCTGCCTGACCGACTGCCGCCAGCCCATCTGTCAGCAGGCGGCACAGGCACAAACCAGCAGCGGCCACCGCTGGAAACTGCCAGCTACACGGCATCAGGCTCAGAAAATGATCAGGCAATATGAAAGAGTAGCAGCAGCAATGGGAGAGACACAAAGCGAAAAGAAAACCTCCTCTTCAGGCAGCTCGGCACATAACACGGCAGGTTTTGCAATGCAGGAAGCAGCTCGCTTGCTCCGAGGGAGGTCTTGTCAGACACACCATGCTGGGAAGCAGAGTAAAACTGTAACTTTCCCCTTCTCCTGGGAAGGGATGCGCCTGCAAATCTGATTTTCAGGAAGCAGCCTGGTACAAATTATCAAACAGCACCATCTCATTCAAGTGTAAGACCGGTGCTCCATAAGGGTAAAATGGACCAAATCTCATCCCAAACCATCTTACAGGAGGTGAGGATTTGCCCAGAAAAGACACTCGTGCTCTAACATCCAGAATTTCTGCCTCAGTCCTGCCAAAGCACTTGGGCACAACCACAGAGCAGACACCATCGCTATTTGCTTCTGCCCATATGATAGGCCTGAGAGCCAATGGAAGCAACTAACAGCCTAAATCCCTGAATCTTACTTGCTCTTACCAAGCTTCATTCCAACATAACTTCAGAGGAGTTATTCCAGTAAGTAAATTTACAAATACAAATTGCTTATTAGATTCCGATAGCAACGAGGAAAAAAGAAATCAGTGCAACTATTTGTAGAGCTTGGCAAAGAACCAGATTTCACCAAAAGCTGCTGTCATCCAAGAATGTCTATCAGGACTCTGAACACGCAAACCAGAAAGGGACAACGGAGAGTTTATGTACCCCTCAGCCAGGCAGTTCCTCTCCCTAATCTGTTCCCTTTATGGTCAATGGAACAAGAGCAATTCAGGGCAGGAACATAACTGAGATGCTCTAAAGTGGCCTCTAGACAGACTCTGCTCACCGATGACAGAGGGAGCCTAGTGGCTAATACAGCCGCCAAGCTGCGTGCCTGGCATGCCTGGGAGGCTGGCAAGAGGATTCGTGGCAGTGATACACCAGTAAAGCTTCACCTAGAAGCAACGTTATTTTCCTGCATGCACCATGGTTAAGAGCAACTCAAGCAGTATGAAAAAGAACTACGCCCAGTGCCTTTGATGCTCCCCGTCAGCTGAATTAGGCCTGTAAGGCTCCTACTGCTTTCCTGCAACAGAGAAAAAGAGAAAAGAAAAAAAGAGAAGAGGGAAGAACCAAGTCCATGTTGTTTTCTTGTAGCTGGGTTTGAGTTTTTAGGGTTTTTTGGGTTTTGGGTGTTTTGCAGGATTTTTTGTTTTGGTTTGTTTTTTGTTTAGGGTTTGGTTTGGTTTGGTTTTTGGGGGTTTTTTTCGGGGTTTTTTTTTTTTAAGAGTAAGAATAGGAGTTCTCAGTCTTCATCAAACAGAAGCAATTACAAAAATCCATGTTCTGTGTAGCATGTGCTTTTCTGTTTGGCATTTTGTTTTGTTTTTCACTACAGGGACATTTAGGAACTGTTCGGGCATTTCTGTGTTTGGATTGCTCACAATTCCTGCCTTCCGGACAAGCATCCCTAGGGGCCAGCTGGAAATGGTAGCCAGCACTCCAAGGTAACTCACAGACGTTCCTCTAGGTCCTTGAGTTAGTACCAAATTATACGTATTTTACTGTCTTTAAAAGACAGTAGTTGTTAGGTTAGGAAAACTCCCCTTCATGACCTAGTAAAGATACTTAAATGACTGAATGTTGAGTAAGGAGCCTGGAACATGCGGTGCACAGAACAGAAAACACACACAACACCTGAAGTACAGATACACTGTATAGAACAGCAAGACCATGGTGACAATAATGTGCAGACCACTAACCTCGGAGTGAAAATCCAGGATGCCCAGTCACTGCTATCAGACTGCCCCACAGTGTATTATCTAGGGTAACCATGGGTGCTTGTATACTCATCACTTGTACTAACCTTTGCACAGAAGCACAGCGCGTGCTCACACCCAGGCCTTTAGGGAGCTGTTAAGAGCATCCCTGTAACCACCCTTTCTCAGGGTACACCACCCCTGAGAATATCACAACAGTACCTGGCTATTCCGGCAAAGATACAGGGAGGATTTTATTTCCTCACCCACTCTTTGGATCTGAAATATTTTTAATATACTGGGAATTTTAATACATTGGGATTAATTGAAAAATAATAATTCTAATATACTGTTGAAGTGAACAACACATGGCAGAACTCCTTTGTCAGGGTTTTAACAGAGGTTTTCAGGTTAGTTACATATGATGCTGGACCTTTCATGCAAACATACCCACGTTTTCAACAGGAAGTTTTTCCTCAGTGCAACACCAAGCATTTCACCAAGACAGCAAAAGCAAAAAAAAAAAAAAGTAGGGAAGCCTCCTGATGTGTTTCTTATGCAGTTACAGGGAACCACTCATGCATGTTCCTCTAACCAGCAAGAGGCAGAAAAGCAGTGACAGCTGGCTGTGGTCTTGCAGGCATCATCACCATCCTACCCTGCCTGGAACAGCTCATCCAGCCCCCACACCCTGTGGAATAAGCTCTACTGCTAAAAGGGCTGAAGAAAACTCCAGCCCTCGGGCACGGGTGAGATCAATCCCAGGCCTCCTTCCGTGCCCAACCTGCCGAGAAGCTTTCCACACTCTCAGCTGTCCCTGTTTCACACAAAGTCAAGTGGTAAGCAAATCTCTCCAGCAGCATTTGATGCTGAACAGGCTCTTAAACGGCTGGTGAACCTAAATTTAGGATTATGGAAGAAGTAAGGAACACAACCAACATTTATATTGTCCTCCTCAGCACAGCAACAAGTTTACTTGATATGCTAGTTTTAAACATTCTGGAGCTGTAACTGGCCCTTAAAGCTGAAGTGTAACCCTTGTCAACAGCCACCGGGAGAAATAAACCCTCAGAAACAGGTTTTAATTTTATTTTTAAAGCACACAGTTTACTAACAAGCTCCTCTTCATGTTTTAATAGTAAGACCAGAGCTAAATATTTAATGTCTGAAAGGTTAAAAGAAACCTGATATATAACTTCATACATACCAGACTCATCTCAAACTGCTAAATATGAATTGACACGGCTTATGACATCCTGCCACTTACAACAGCATGCTACTCAGCCACAGTAACTTCTGCTGGGGTTTTAAATTAAGAGATTGTAACTTTATCTCTTTGGAGCCTAAATTTTTATGTGCCTTGTTGAGTCTTAAGCAGAAAAAAAGAGACTTAAAGGAGCTGTTATTATTAACTATTAAAATACATAGTTAAAAACAGTACATTAAAAAAACAAAAAAACCAAACCCTAGAGTAGGGGCAGCTCATGATTAAAAGTAACAGTTGAAGACATGAAAAGTTGTGAAATAAAGGAAGTCTTCTGCATTACATAATATTTAATAATGCTTATGATATCACCAATTAAATACTCCAAAAATCCCATCTCTCTCTCCCTTTTCCAGACAAAGATACCATGATGTCCTCAATTTCATCAAGCTCATACAAGTACAAAACCATAATGACACTCAGTGGTGGGATTCCTCCACCACTGATGACCACATCTAACTGTGCCACGTCCTGCGCCCAAGATGAGCATTTTATCTAAATGCTTCCAAAGGTACTGTCACAATATTTTACATTATAGTACACATTTTCTTCTTAACACTGGGTGGATTTGGTGGATACCTCACTTAAAAGTCTTACAGAAGACAACATATGTTACATCAGGGAACTGTGTCACCTATTTAAATAAAGCTCCTCAGTCTTTGGAGTATTTCTTTCAAAAAGAAATAAATTGAGACACACCCAATTTACAAATTAAATCATCTTAATTTCTACAGAAATAAAGGCAGTTGCACATGAAAAAGATGAAAAGGTTATAAATGAGAGGGGAATAGAATAGCTGAAGGCAAGGAAAAAAACAGTAGACATTATTTGAATGCCACGATGAAAACTCAACAACAGAGACCCAACTATTTCATGACTGTTGAATTATGAGGTAGTACATTTAACAATACATTTCACAGTGAAAAAAAAAACAGTCTAACAGTGTTACAAAACTACATGCATTTTATATCACCTTCCACTGTAGGATCTTGCGGTAGTAACAAAACTTAACCCTCCTCTCAGTACGCATAAGGATTGAAACAACACAGTCCTGGTCTGAAGAGATGATACCCATATACCTGGCCTTGCAGCAAGCTCACAAAAAGTTAGCAAGTGGCATCTGTTTGAAGCATCGCTGACCATGAGTTTGCACATCTTGTTTACCATTTTAGAAGATAAACAGACCAAAACAGACTGATAATGTTGAAACATACATCTCCTGACATCCTGTGTTTCAATGGCATGCATACATTTTCTTTTTTAAGCTAATATGAAACAAATCATCATAAGGCATACCGGAGTATGCATTCATCAACGGTACATGATAGTCAAGTAAGAGATCAAAACTGTCCATCAGAGCAGAAAACAGACATGCAATGAATGAGAAAAACCCAACACACAGGACAGAATACAGCAAGGAAATGTTTCCCTATTTAATCCACAGCAACTCCCTCAGTAATTGATGGGAGGCAGGGAGGGAATCAGCCCAGACATTCTCTAGACACACAGAGGTTTTTGTTTAGTATTTTATTAATACTGAACAGGGTATACAAATTTTGCCTTATGCTAAAACTCTATCCTTTTGCAGGGCTTCCACTTAAATGCATTGCATGTAATGGATTAATTCTGAAGAGAAGAGAAGCCTCCTTTCCATAGTAGCATGATTCCTTGCTTTATGAACTAATATCACTTCTGCTCTTTTATTACAGTAGAAGTATGTTGTAGAAAACCAAACATCGCTAATCTAGTTCTTTCTCTACCCAAAAAATCTGGGAAGCGAGAGCCACAACTTGCATTGCAGCCACTTCCAGGATCATTGTGCAGCAAACTTCAGCAACTCTAGAGCTAAAATCTACAGCTGAGCAAGGTGAAGAATGTCACATTTCTGAACACAAAAGCTAGTAGACAAAAACTATATATATTTAATGTTAATGCAGTCTTTAGTATAAACACTTAGAGACTGTTGGTAAGTCAAAGCAAATTTTGTCCACACGTCTTGGAACATCTCAGGGAGGTTGGAATTATGTTTACCCTAATTCCACTTGAACAAAATCAGCATCCCTCTGCCTTCCTTACAAATAAGGCTGTATCAGTGGCACGGCTGAGAACAACATCCCAAAGAAATGCCAACGCTTCCTATTCCAAACCCACAACAGCAGCTCCCGATTTCTCTTCTGTAGTTTAGGTGCTTAATTTTGGTTTACTCTCACAAGTTTTGCAGGGTAAAGCTTAAAATAGGCCTGCGTGGCACACAGTTTCAAGAGAACTAATCTGAACCCAATTCCTTTGTAGGATTTGTATCTTCTGTATAGAACAGGTTTAGATGGAGGCAGGAAACAAATAATTCTGTTCTTTTCCAAGTGTAATGTTAATTTATTTGAAGGTATTTAATATGAACTTAACTTTTTCCCCCTAGTTAAGGGCTTGAACATGTAGTGTTTCAGTCTACAGCAAAATGAGTTAAACTGGCTGAACACAGACCACAACAGTCAGAACTGCTTTGTCTGTCAGTACAAAAGATCTATAAAGTGGAAAGTGCAAATAGCTAAAAAGGGAAACTACATGAAAACTAACAACAGCTATTGATGCAAGAGGCTGCATGAAATTTGGGGATTTTGTCTTCCTTTTAAGGAAACTACACAAACTCCTACACTTAATGAAATTTAGGCTACCCCCTTGAGAATTTGGGGACCATTACGATGAAGTAAAAACAAGTTTGCCGTATTCATACCTAGCTATACAGCAGTAATGATTTCTATAGAACTCTACCTTAGCAGGGTGACTACAGCCACCCCTCGGCAAGCAACACAAGTCCCAGCCATGTGACCCGAGAGTCAGAAGCTGTGATCTGGGAGAGATTGATGCCTGGACAACCCCCAGGGTGAGAGAAAGGCCACATCAAGTACAAGCAATGCTGAAGGGAAGCTTCACACCTCAACGTGGACCCGAAAAACCCCAGGTATGCAGCAGCATCAGTAGCAGAACAAGCTGATCAGAGTTGCTGTAATCACAGAGTTTTGCAGCTCTGAAATTGATGTGGTGGTTCTCCAAATCCCCCCTGGCTGCTAGACACCGACAGAGACTTCTTGAAACATTTAACCACGAAGAGCTCCCAGAGGTCACGGAAGACCAGCCTCAGCAACATTTCTAGAATTGCAACAGGAACATCTAGAGACAACTCCTAGGCTGCACTCATTTATTTATTGGGCAAGTATTTCTCAAAATCTAATTGAAGAACATAGAAGTTGTTCACAAATGCCTAAATCTTCTATTGAAATAATAAATTATTTGCTTGCTTTTCTAAAAAAAGAAAAAAACAACACAAAACAAAAACACACAAAACACCAAAAAAATAAAACAACAAACCAACCACCCAACCAAATTCATGAAGACCTCATCATAGTAGCTACTACTGTTGTTACCAGTTATTTCCACAGGGTTCCACTTCTGGGTCCTTTATGAGCAGTTATAAACAGTTTAAAATGTTACAAAATTCTTCTCGCTCATCTCAGAGGTTAAATTTAAAATGTCTGTTTCTATTTAGGTTACAGAAAGGTGGTAAATCTAGTCCTAACAATAGCAACATGACTCTCTTAGACATGAAATTTTAGAAACTGCAATTGCAGTATACACCAGTAATTTCAAGTTAATTCGCTAATGAACTTAGTCCTCCTTCTTTGAGAGATTTATCAGCAGATGTACAGTACTTTCAAAGCACTGGGTAGATGGTAATATGCAAAGAATAAAAGCATTATTGCATTTTGTTAAAATTTTTAGTTTTCAAAAAGACAAGTGTTTAGACTGCATGAAAAAATCCACTTAAAAAACACATATCAGTAATATGGTACTTCATAATTAATTTTTAAAAAATATCTGAAACAAGTCTAAATGGGCTTGTGTTGGGGGTGGGAAGCAAAGTATCATCATAATTTTCCTTCCCAGCTTTATGAGGAGATGTTTTCCTTTAAGATACCACTGAAGGTGCTTGAGGATTTTTGTTGTATAGAAACAAGATCTGTTTTAAATCTCACTATGTTTTAAGAGTCAAAAGTAAATTCTTTTTCCCTTACAAATTTTTTACACATTGTAAGAAAAAGTGAATTATTATGGAAATCTAAGTTGTCGGGGGGGGGGTCAGAAAGAGGATATTCCAATTCAAAGACATTTCTCTCAATTTCTGCAGTACTTCCCAGTGCAATTCGAGTCAGATAATCTTTCACATTTTAACACAAAGCTTCCCAAGATGAGAAAAGCAGCCCACTGGCACACTCCACAGTGGTCCTTTCAAACCGGGAACAAGGCCCTTTAAAGCAGGAATCCACCGCTTTAAAGAAACAACCCACTGCTAGCCTTGATCTGCTCTACAGCTTCTTGGTTCTTCTTGCTGGAAAGCCTGTTTTAAGGATTATGATTTAAATGAAATATGCAGAGACAAAACTTGGAAATTTCCCTGCTTTATCTCAAACACCTTCTGAAACCCTACGGGGCCAGCCCAGAGGTTTCTTGGTGAGATCACAAAGGCAAGTCACAGGTTATGGGGAAGTACCGTGGTTCATCCCCACAAATGAGGCTGACTAAAAGCATGCACAAGGAGTACAACAAAAGCCTAACATTTCAGTTTAAAGAAGTGTACATTTTTAGAGCAAAACCACAAGTTATTTATACGGATAGATTTTCACAAAGCAATCTGATCTGGGAACCAGGGGATTTTACTTAGAGCATCTGTGTTCCACATTCTCAGGAAAGAAAATTTAAATAATCCTAAAAAGCTGAAAAAGGTATTTTTATCATAGCCTTTGCAGCTATTTCATGTTTCACTCAAATTGAAAGAGAGCTGAACCAGATATCTCTGATCACATCTGGAAGCAGGCCCTAGTACTGTGTGCACTGTCTTAACTAGAACTCAAATTATTCTATTACAAAAAGCCTAACCCTTAAAAAAAAAATCCCCCCAAGCTCTGGCATTCCTTTTCACATTTTTTCAATTTGTGTGATGTCAGTTTACATCTAATAAACATGTTGTTTATTATCTTCATTTAATCCAGGACTTTTACCAAGTTACAACAAGAGTCATAGGAAGCATATCATGATTACAAATCCACAATGCATGCAGGATCCCTGTGCAGCACCATTAAATCCATTAATCACCATCTTTTGTGTCCCAATTACGCTAAGATGATATTCGATAAAGCAATTTTAACTCACCTTTTTCTCTCCTGTTACCATCAGCGCAAAGAAGGCAAAACCACAGCACTTCCGACAAATTCTCAAGGCACCTCTTTTGTTCCCTTTAAATTAAATCCGAATCAGTTGCACGTTTTGCTGAACTGCTAATGCTCTCCACATGTTCCCTCTCTCAAACTGAAAATGTTTTCTATTAGGAATGCCTAACACTGAACAGAAAACTGTAAAATGCCCTCCAAACAACCCAAAGTACCTCTCCTTCTTGAGACTTTCATTGGGACACATCAATCGCTGCTTGCCCGAATTACGAGCTCATAGTGCCATAATTAAGCTTCCTTTAGAAAAAGCTTTTTAACTAGATTCTTTCTTAGTGTATAGAGAAACTCCCTTATCATAAGAAAGCTGTTTATTTTAAATTCAATAAGCTATTCCCTTTAAAAAATAGAAATTATAAAGGTTAAAGTATTAACTAGAGGAGTTTCACAGTGTCCATGGCTATGAGAACTCTTAGTCCGCACTCAGCACACTGCAAACACACGTGTGCCAGACAGATGCAATACAATAATGATATTTGTAGGGAGAAGCAACTCAAGTGAGACAGTACCAATAACATGGGTTGTAGGCACAAACTTAACTCTGTCCTCAGAGAACAAAACACAACTCAGTTTCACATGTTTCCTTAACCAGAATCGTACTGGCTTTTCTACACTTTGATACTATACTGATAAGAGGTCAAACCACGGCTTTTTCCCCCCACTTCTGTCCGTGTATGTTAACTTCTCTGCAACAAGTGCCAGATACAGTTACAGACTCGAGACATGACTGTCTTTGTGAAATCACTGTGGTTCCACTGCAGAGGAACTTGCATCTCAAGCACCTGGAGGGACAGGTCCCCAGAAGGTTCAACAGATGCATAAGATAGCTGCAGAACCTAATCATATCTGCTGTAATACATGCAACAATGGATATGTTTATGTTACGTTATAATGGATAACAGAGGGAAAACTGTACATGGAAAAAAGGACTAGCTGCATACTTCAGCCATTACAGGACAAATAAAAACAGCTGGCTTATACTAGCCTCCTCGTTACAACTAGCTTACAGCCTCCCTCAGGTATCCCAGAACAAAAGGAGCTCAAGAAAATATTTATGGCCACATCTCATAAAAGGTATCAAGAGCAAGAGGATGTCAAAAAGACAATCCAAAGAGCTGAATGGAAAGGCTGGGTTATTGGTGTTAACACTGCTGCTTAAAGCAGATGCCCTGATAACAGGGGCTGGAAGCAGCTGCCATCCGGCATGGCAGCTATTGCGTCACACACTTCAGAATAATCCACCGCTGAGCACCCATGGAAGGATGGGGAAGGGCAGGCACGCTGTGTATCACTTAAGTACCATGCTCTGGTAAATCTGCAACTGCCCATATCCAAAAGCCCATAGAACGGGATTATAAAATGGTTATAACAACTAATAACGAAGCTATATTACACGTTTAGCAAGACTCTTGCAACAATATACTTGCACACTTTAAGGACCTTGCTGGATCAAGCTCTGAAACATAATACACACAAATATCTATGCAAATTATTTATAATCTCTAAACAGATAAAAGAAAGACTTTGCATAAATACAGGAAGGAGCTATAACCACACAAAAACGTAATTTTATAGTGCAGAAACACTTTAAATAACCAATTGATAGTTGGGGGAGGAGGGGTTGTTTTGGGTTTGTTGGTTTTGTTTGGGTTTTTGGGTTTTTTTTAAATAATAAATTGACACAAAGGAGAAGTAAAATTTAAAATACACCTTGCAACATTTGCTGACCTTCCAAGCTACAGTACTCTGAGCAATCCCAAGCCAATACATGTATTCAGAATTACATCAACCTTTGTTATTTGCATTCCTCTTGTATTACATTGTATTAATACCTGAAGCTTATGTCAAACTACTTTTGGCAGAATCATCCTAAGTCATTGTCATGGGTCCCTGTCCAAACCTCATTCTCAGTATTGAGAGCAACTCTCCTGATTCCCCGTCACAGGCCTAAATGCTTTAAAAGGAGGACACGGGACTTGCTTGGGCTCGATACTGCATCCAGATATGTAAGAGTAGATGGTGCCTTTTCCCTCAGAGACCACCTCAGATTTTGAGAGAAAACTACCAAGGAGCAACGAACAGAGAAATGAAGCAGCAGCTGCAAACACAGCTGACCAAGCAAGGACATAATCAATAAACAAAGTTACTCTCCAGGAAGACTAGAACTTTTAAAGATCTTTAAAACTTCACTGTCAAAGAGTTGCTCTGACTAAAAGCTTCCATTTAGTTTCAGGGGCTATAGTTTTTGGCACTGCTGGTGTTCACCCTGTAAAGCTACATCCTCATTTACGTTGGACTTAATCAAGGCTTCAGCTGAGCCCCGTAATTGTTAAATACATACAAATTAAAATTACGTTAAGACACAACTAAATACAAACAAGGAATGTCATATGGCTGCTAAAAATACAAGAAAGACTTTTCCCACAGGGTATTAACTCACAATAAATCTAATTTAAATAAAAGGTCAAATTTGACAGACTGTGAAAAAAAAACAATGGACACTATGATTTAAGGATTGATCTTCCTCCACTAAGGTCTTAACATCAACAAGTGCAAAAGCGCATCTATAATTTTCAATTAGTTATGTTCTATGAACAAAACTGGTTTCAGCAATATTCTTCTGATATTAAAAAAAATATTGTAAATATTGCAGTTTGTATTAAAACCACTCAAATTTTATTTTTTAAATTACCTTTTAATTAGTCCTGAACAATTTAATCAGGACTCAGGACCAAGCAAAATGGGAAAAGGAGTGATATTTAAAAGTAAATTTGTTCCTCCATGCTGAAAGTCCTTAGTGTGAACATAAGACAAGAACCCAAAAACTGGGGGAGGGGGGAAGGGAGGGGGAAGAAGGAGGAAAGTATTAATTGAGATGCTTGAGTGACTGGTATGCAATAGGGCAGAAAATACTACTCACTAACAACTTCTGCACTTGAGTTATTAAGCTTTATTCCTTCCCTGCCCTGCTTAAAACCAAAAAACCCACCCCACTTGACATGGGACTTGCTAAAGTTTCCCAAGTTTCATAAAATATTGGCCTGTAGTCAATATATCCTCTGACGCTAAAGCCCAATGAATTCCCCAGAGATTTGAAGTCACTAACGATGGAAAACTTTATCTGGACATCTGAACATAAACACTTGTGTATTTCCCACAATTTAAAAGTAAAACATGTTAGGGAGAAGGAAAAAAAAAAATTGGTCCAACTTCCAAATGGGAGCATTTATGACACGAAAGCTATTTCTTTACACCTCTGTGCTCTACAAAGTAAAGTAAAACCTTGAATGCAGGGATGACAGGAGGCTCTGTGGCAAGGACACTACAGAACAAACCACATCTTTTCAGAAAGCAGCCCTAGCTACCTAGTGGGGACTTTGCAGAGTCAGTAACATCGCTAACCACAATGCTTTCCAAAGATATTGTGAAGACTGAAAGAAAACAGCCAAAGCAAGATGGTTTTATTCCACGTAATACCATCTCAGATTCCTCTAGCTCCTGGCTTCTACTCCAAGTATGTAACACATCCTTCAACCTCTAAACCTAATGCTTATATTTCAAAAAAAGACGTTAACAGCTGATGTGAAAGTATGTGCAAGATGAAGAAACGTACCCTCTGTGCCAATGAAACAACCCTCCTGTTCTGTGACAAATTTAAGTGCCAGGCACAGGTCACCAAACAAGGCCAGCACTAAGAACCGCAGAGTGTCCCTGACTCTTTCAAACTATGTCATACAAATAAAAAAAAAAAAGACACATTTGATATACAGAAATGAAAAAGAAAAGAGAGAAGAAACTACATCACATCAAGCTATAGGCTGAAACAAAAACTTACCCTAAAAATCTAAACTTCAGCAGGGGGGTTGGAAATTAGAAGCAGATCTTGCATTTGGCTTTTCTGCCTATAATGAACCAAGCCAAAAGCCCATATCCAAACACACCTCTGCTTTAGGAGTTTGAAATCTGGACTCAAGTTTTGCAGCCTGGCTTCCCTCTGTACTTACCACTGAATGCATCACCACTGCCAGAGAGTAACAGCACCTGACAAAGGAACACACTTTCATACAGGAACCGTTAAAATACATGCATAGTAATACTCTTAATTGCCCACAGTGAGCTTGAATGCGAACGGATAACAACAAAGCAACCACATGTGGAAGCTCAGAACCTGGTGTGCTCCAATTCCTCGATGGCTGCACTCTGGACAAAAATTTTTACATGAAAATTGTTTTTATAAAAACCTCAATCCAGGAAACACATGAAATCTTGTCTTGCTGCACCAGTCTGTTTTGGCAAATATATTCCCAGACTTAACAAGAACAAGCTTCTCCAAGCTGTTCTTAAATTCATTCACATTTATAAAGTCAGCCTAGACTTCACAGCATCTCTGTTTCTCCTCTAATACGTAACACGTAGGCTTGCTCTGCTGTACTTCCTCAAGCCGACAGTAGTAGAGGAGAATCTGTTCCTGCATGAGGCAGCCTAGAGATTGCTCTCAATGGGAGGTATTCGAGGAATTCTGTAGGTTGCTTATACTCAGTTCAAATTCCCAGAAAGGCTGTTTCATAACATGTCCTTGGGGCAGGGGAAAGAAGCTTAGTTGTATTTAAAGCCTGAATCCTCCAAGAGCAGTAGCACTGTGGAAATAGTACAAAACTCAGACTTTCTTCTCCTCGTTTTAAGGAAAGTATCTATGTTCCAATGCTTCAGCTACGGCCTCCTGAAACAACACCAGCTACAAGCTATACTTATTAGGGTGCTGAATCTACTATGGAGAAGTTGAAAACAGAACAGGAAACTCTGACACATACATAAGATTTTTTTTGTTTTGTTTTTGTTTTTTTGGTTTGGTGAGGGTTTTGTTTTTTGTTTTTGTTTTTGTTTTGTTTGTTTGTTTGTTTGTTTGTTTTAAATCAGCCACCCACCGCATCCATCCATAGTATCACCAGAACATGAGCATTGGCTTTGCCACTAACACTCTGTGAACACACTGCTCTGCAAAACACTGGAGAACATGTTAATGCCATCACAGCACAGCCGCCTCCATTTATGCAACATGAAAGCTCTTACGACACGCACATTATGACTTCCATTAGACTTTTCTTCGTGACAGCATTGTTTTAACCAGGGTTTTTAAGACATTGACACTGCGATAATGACAAATATGTGGCCAAGATCTGCAAGATGTGAAGTAATAAACATTACATGCTATTAAAATGCAGTAATTAGCTGTCAGCCAACAATTCTTCATATCCCCTTCCCAATTCAGAACACAGTCTTCTTCAGGCACATACAAAGGCTGTGGCAAGACAGATAATCCAAGATTCTCCAAAACACCCCCAACCATCATGCTTTACTGTCAAATCCTATATTTCCCTGAGCTGCTTAACATACTTTAAGGGTAATGTAACTAATATAACCTAATTGTAGCACGCAACAAACACAACAAAGAGATCAATTTATTGGCTGTTATCCTTAACTTGGAACACAGCAAGCCTGATTCATACTCCCCAGAATTGCCTCTCAGAGATAGATTCTGTTTATTTGCTCTCTTTCAGGCATGTGGAACTTCACTTACCAATGCAGGCATGGACTCTCACCGACAGCTGGGTCCTCAGAATTATGCTATGCTTCTTGCCCCTCCTAAAATGACAAGAGCAGAAAAATTTATGAAGGTGTAGGGAGGAGGTAGAGAAGTTGGGAATGAAGGAGTGAAGTTGAGCCTAGAAAAAAAGGGTGGGGGGTGTGGGAAGGTATTACGAGTTATGTATTTGTTTCTCATCATCCAACTATTTTAATTGGTAATAAATTAATTTTCCACAAGTCAAGCCTGTTTTGCCTATGACAGTAATTGGTAAGTGATCTCCCCCCTGTTTATCTCAATCAACAAGTTTTTTCATCTTATTTTCCCTCCCCTCTGTTGAGGACAGAGCGCGAGAGAGTAGCTGGGTGGGCAGCTGGCCAAGGTCAACCCACCACAATGACTCTCTAGAAATCCGTATTAGAGAATTACCAAGGGATGACTGCACATTTTAATTTTCACAGAAATATTTTAAAGCTAGGTATAAGTAAAGAATGAAAAGAAAATGCAAAGTCAAATAAGAGGTTGCTTCCACTTTCACAAAATCTGCTCATGCACCCTAATGGCTCTTGAAAGCACCAGGATAGATCTGCTTTTCATGCAAGGAGGCAAAATTGAGTCCTCCTTCACTCTGGCACTGTCTCCATTTCATCCTGGTCTTAAATAGAATGACTTTATCTCAATTAGCTGCTACATTTCTCATGTGTTTTTCACACAAATTAGTATTAGATTAATCTTTTCAATCTGGACAAGGGCATTGTTCTTGATTTCTAGGCACTCCACTTGCAAACTGGCATCAGGACACAGCCAGCACCTTGCCTCTGCACCGAAACTTGCTCACTTGATGGAAGGCAGGAATGTCAGAAAAGCCAAATGTCTTTTCCATTCGTACAGCAGCATATTCTCTCTCTCTTCTCTAAAGATAAAGATGCAATTCTTGGACAACTAGCTCTAGGCAGCCCTGCTTGAGCAGGGTGGTTGGACCAGATGACCTCCAGAGGCCCCTTCCAACCTCAACCCTTCTGCGATTCTGTGAATTTATCGTGGGAAAACATGCAAGAAACAAAACTGGTTTTAGAACATGTTCAGACGCAGCTTAGTTTGTGTCATGGAAACCCTAGACCCACTTCTATACACAAATTAAAAGCAAATTAAAAACCAGCACAACCTTCCTCAGTTATAGGCATTATGGTTCTGCTGAGAGATTTCAGGGCCAACCCTTTCGCCCAGACACCCAGCAGAACTTCCCATCGGCTCTAACTTCATCAGAACAAACCCGCTATTTTCCAGACAACAAGAAAGGTTCTTCCTCACTTTGCTGTATTCCTGCCCACAGTTGTTTTGAGGAACAAAAATATTTTTCATTCATTTCAACAAGAACAGAACATGTTTTATGCCATCTCCCAAAGAATTTGCAGAAGGCAGGTCAGTGAAGCGGTGACAAATAGTTTCAGAAAAATATCACTCCCAGAAGAATACAGGAAAAAAAAACCCACATTAAGCACCTGAATAAAAAATGGTTAATGTGGAACTATGTACCCAGTAATAAAAGACTCAGTTCCAGTTTCAGAATGGCAACCTTTCTCTATAGGTTTTAAAAAAAAGGAAAAAAATATCAAACTTCGAATGAAATTGCTCTCTGAAGGGTCTGCTTTAACAGCATTAGGATAAAGCAGGAAAACCATGAACCTTCTCTTAATGCTGCTGCTGGTTTGCAGGACTTTTGAAGTGCCAAGCAGAAACATGCTATTCCCCCAAAAGAGCTGCCTGCAGTCTGGATTTTCAAGTTTCCTGGAGCAATTCCAGGTTGAAGACTGACTCTCTGCACACCTAAACTCCAGCTGCCGATTCAGTTGGAGACAGCCTTTGCCTGTGCTCACATCCTGCAGATTGCTGATGGCTGCCCCTTCCCACAGGAGTGCCAGGACTCCTCTGGAATATTTAATTTGCAAAGGACCTGAGTAGAAAACTTAAAATACTCATACAAGCGTCTCTTGTTGATATATCTCCTCACTTGCACAAGAGTCATTATATTCTTAATAGGGTACACTGGGTTTCTCTGAAAGACAATAAAACAAAATATTGCTAAACCTCTCCCCCTCCATTAGTACTCGAGACAAAAGGAGGAAATCTCTTCTATGGAAGGAAACAAAAGAGGAATGGCTGAGGGATGAAGGTCTCCATCTGGGACAAAGAAGGGCCCATTTTTAATGTCCCTATTGCCCCAGCTTCCCTGCACAGTTGTGAGCAAGGTAAGGCACCACAGAGGTGCCCACATGCCACATGAAAAGCCAGACCTCAGCTACTCTGAACAAGTGAGTTCAGTTTCTCTACGCCTTGCATCCCCCATCTGCAAAACCATGGCAGCTGCCAATCTCCTGCTTCTATTAGGACTCGGATCTTCTCAAGACCTTAAAAATATTGGCACTTGAGCACCATACAGTCCTCACAGAAGGTCTACACAAGTGATTATAATGAGCGTATAGATTAAAAATTAGTAGATGTGAGAGGCAAAAAACCAGTTGTTTATTATTACGCCATTATTATTTTTCAGAAAACAACCTACAGTAAAATATTTCAAGTAGCTGTAAATATTATCTTTCTCTCTGAATCAAACACTTGACCAGAAGACCATGTCTTCAAAAATAAGGAGATGAAATGTAGCAAAGACTTCTAGCTAAATTGGTCTCCAAAAGTAAATTTGTGGGCTTTTTTCCCCCCTCTCCTAAAAATCAATTGTTGACTTACAGGGAGGGGTTTCATGTGGAAGAAAGCAAAAATGTATTTACTACTGAAAGAAAAGCATGGCCATTCTGCCTGCCACAGCCACACAGGTGGCCTGTTGTCCTGCAGGCTGCCCACAGGCAGTGGGAGCAAACACCCAATTTACTTGCAACCAGCCACCATTTCAGTGGGGGGGAAAGCGAGGAACACTAGCAGATTCACCCTTGGTTTTGCAAGTCCTGCCCACATGCATCACCCATAGGAATGCCTTCCACTCTATGCTCTCCATATGATTTCTCTTCTCTTACCATTACAGGACCAGCTCTTCTAAGACTACAGGATGGGGGGCATGGGGGTGGGGAGGGGAGGAAGAAAAGGGCGGCTTGAAACCTTCAGATAAGCATCAGCTAAACATTCTCTATAGCACTGGAACATCAGGAAAAACAATGTAACGGTATAGAAGAGTCAGTGCATATCTGACTATTAAAGCAAGTACAAGATCCTTGGGCTCCCCGGCCAGGCTGACTAGGAAAGAATAAAACCATACTGCAGTCTCAGCTGTGCAAAGCTGCCTGCGAAGACCTCTGTCAACAGCCATAGAACAGGAAGCAGGAGGAAACAGATATCCATTTTCAGACCTTGCTGTAAGGCTGACAAATAAACAAATACAGAGAAAAACAACATCAACAAAATCTTTTATGTCATTACATAGTACCTGCATATAAGACATTTTCTGTGGGATCACTTGGAACCTCTTTAGTTTGAGGTCCATCGCTTATTCCAAGAAAGCAGAAGAAAAATGAAAATGAGGACCAGAGTACTATGGGAGAGGAGGTCCCAGGGAGATGGGGTTGATATCAAAAAGCAAAGACTAAAAAAAGATGCCCAGCCAAGAATCCAGTAAGCCACTAACTAGGCTGGCATTGCTCAGGTCAACAAGCCTATTCCATGGGCCCTTTGGGTTATTTTGTTCAGCTTTTTCCCCCACCTGTCTTGTTGGGTTCTTCGTTTTTCTTTCGGGAGGGCAGGGGCATGAGCACCCAGGACTCTTGAGCAATTTTGTCCAAACCAATCTTACACTGCCCATCTTGCACTTTACTACATCCCTGCTCTCCTCAACACCTGATTTAATACAGAAAACTGCTTCTCCTGACCTCCCTTCTTTGATGGACTTATTTGCCAAGCCTTACCCAAGGGCAGTCTCATATGCCATGGAACACATCAGAGGTAAAAATGACTACGAGGTGCTGTGACCCTTTATATGTGCTCCTTGTTCCACATGTCACTGAAACCTCTGGAAGTGGGAGATAATTTCGCTAAATTCTTTGGGTTAGATGTTCTCTTCAATGAAATTGTCTGCAACTGCTAAGCTGCAGTTTTATCCTTCCAGTTACTAGACAAGGAAGGAGCAGATTAACGCAGCATACAATCAACGAAACAGCAAACCCTTTCATCCAATTTCAAGGATTCAGAGCTGTTGGAAATCTAAAGCACCCATCCTCAAAGGCAACATCTCATGTTAAGGCCCCAAGACAGCTATGCAATTACATTTCTCCTTCTATACACAGCCTCAAATGCTTGAGTAAGCCCATTGACCTTGACAGAACTACTCATAGGCTATTCGTAAACTTCAAGGCATGGTTTTCTGAGCAAGGAAAAATGACCTATTTCAAATTCCAGGTAAGTGTGTAGCATATTCATTTCCTGGTCCATAATTCATTTTACTATTGATGCCTAAAAATTTAGTAAAGAAAAAGAGGAGGGCACCAGGGCACCACCAGTTTGTTTAATAGATACAATTTAAAAAAAAAAAAAAAACCACCACACAACAAAAAACCCCAACCAAACCAAACACAAATTCCAGACAAATTTCTTCACTGAAATTCCATTCTGCAGAAACACTGACAAAGTAATTCAGAACTAAAGAGAAACTCAGTAAGGAAGAAGCTGATGGCAAAAGAAGTAGCACAAGTCAGGAGAACATGGAGACAGTGACACAGGAGGGATGTTCTAGGAATTAGGCTGAGCCAGAAACAAAACAGCATGAGAGAAACAAGGATGAGTCCTCCCTGGCTTTAATTCCTTCCCATTGAGCGAAAGGCTCTACCTGTAAGTGGGGTAAATTTTCCAGTACAGGCATTACATTTACTAGAAAATTCTACTAAGGGAGAAGGGAATTACCTGCAGTGCAGGTCAGAGCTTTAAAACTTGCTCTCTCTGCAGCTGAGTAGTTTTTTCTCTTACGATGTTTTCATGTTTATACCAAAATTCTTAACCATTGATTTGCAGCCAACGTGAAGCTCAGTTTTAATATTATTCCTGTTGCTGTCTCCAATTCTTTATGTTAATGTATAGGCTCTCCTATCCAAGTCAAAGGCTCACTGAGGCTTTTGAGACAGACAAAGGAAACTTGATCCTTTTTCCAGAAAGCATCACTAACCACCAGTAAATAACAAAGGCAGGGGATAGAAAATGGGAAGAGACTATGTTTACCGTAACAGTTACATATATGAAGTAGTATGAGGTTTTTGTAAGTAACATAATACTAAAGGTAGCTTTATATATGAGATTTCAACACCCGCACAGGGAAGGTTTATTTAAAACACTTATTTACCTTCCACCAAGTCAGTAGCATGGTAACCTGCTAGTTTAGGGTGGTGACCCCTGAATTCCCCCAGTGTGAAGCTGTATTTCCTAGTATAAGGCATAAGATTTTATATAGCTTTCACATTTCTAATTGAAAACAATTTTCTAACAGTGATGTTCTTGACATACCTTTCTTCATTTAATAAGAGCAGTAATACTTACACTGAGCAAGCATGAAGGATAGGAGTTTGAGATCTTTCGGTCAGAAATAAAACTGCGTGCATTCGGGTTTTTTCCCTGCTTGCATAGGTAAG
The DNA here is from genome assembly GCA_013389905.1 of Sula dactylatra. Classification (NCBI taxonomy): domain Eukaryota; kingdom Metazoa; phylum Chordata; class Aves; order Suliformes; family Sulidae; genus Sula; species Sula dactylatra. The sequence continues at coordinate 405,498 of WEKW01009886.1, forward strand.
AAGTATAAAGAAAAAGTGGCCGATTTTGGTTTTTCCTCTCCAAGATTTAGTTTAGAAGACCAGTTAAGCCAATAATATAAAGCTCATCTCTTTCTATTTCACAGATTATTGACTAGGAGCAGGCAAACTAATTTTCAATTCCTGGTACCACAAACAGAGCATTAAGGATAGAATTAGCCCTGGCACATATTCAGGAAAGCATATAAATATATGGAATTTGCAAAAAAAAACCCAAACAAACCCACCACCAAAACAACAACCACCCCCAACCCCCAACAACCCAGTTTCATTTCAGCAAATCTATCAAGAGTCAGAGGTATTTTACTGTTGCAATGACTGGAAGCTAAAAAACAACATTGATGACATTTTGATAGATATGTCCAGTTAAT
>WEKW01009886.1:405931-457163 GCA_013389905.1 Sula dactylatra
GCCACACTTTGAGCTATTTTTGACAGCAATGCAAGTGTTAGAATCCATCCCACCTCTGGAAGTCCCCTCTTTCTATTTCTGTGAAGCACTTTTGTGGTAACAGCTTTGAAGACAAACTGCAAGACAGCATAAAGCATCCTGAACCTAGTTTCCACACATGTGCTATAGTGCTGTCCTATTACTCTTTCATAATTCACAAAGAAAAAAAAAAAAACAAACAAAAAACCACCAAAAATCTCAATTTTAAACATACAAATGAGGCATTTGTGTAATTTTTGGTTAACAGCAACCAGGTATTGCAGAATGAAGGAACAGAACTGGACTCCAGCTCACCATGAAATAAAAAAAGGTCTCTCAGCTTCAGCACACAACCTGCTATCGACAGTTACTTTTGGTTACGTTGCCAACTGGATTCAATTCTTTTAGATGGCTCTGCCTCTTCTCTGAAGTGATTATTCATACAGCAGAAGCTAGAAGTGCTACACTGAAGGCACACAGTGCTGTTTCTATGCTTACCCAAAACTGCCACTAGCAGGATGAAGGACCATTTTAATCCCTCTGGGATCCAAAACTGAGGTCCTCTAACGCCAAAGGCCCAACGTTCAGCTTATCATCCTATTCCAACCTTGTTATCACCTTTCTTTCACCTCAACATAAATGTCAGGGTCCTAATCAACCAGACTTTTGTACTCTGGTACTCCTGACATACACAAGATGACAAAATCAGCAAATGGAAAAATTGAGTAGAGATTGCTTTGTTATCTCAGAAAAGTAATTGTAAAGGGATAACCCAGATCAGTTTTGATCAAGTTAGCAAGGAAAAAGGAAGCCTACATAATCAGCCATATTATTCCTCCCATCCTGAAAAAAATCAATCAACTAAAAGAAATAGCTAATGTCTTAAAGTAACATAATGGTCATTATTATCATGGTATTCTTTAGTGCTTCAGCAGTCTGCAGGGTACAATGCATGCTGACTTCGTCAGCTCTGCTGAAATCCAGCTGGTGATCTGCTGGAAGAACTAGACAGCAAGTACTGCTCAGAGAGTGAAGGAACACAAGGACCTAAGAAATCAGCACATAATGGTTATAAGCCTTGTTGAGATTCAGGCTCATTATAATTTAATACACTATTTCCCTCTTTTCCAAGCTTCAACAGTGCAGCTACTTCCCTCTCTACCTCACCAGATATCACAAAGATGAAAACTCGCTACAGAGGCATTTAATGGTCTTTAGACATACTAGATTTCCCACACAGAAGCTAATTACAATAAGACTAGTAACATGTAAAACACTAAAAATTATGCAATTCCCTGCTGAATGCTTTTGACTATCACACAGCATGAATAATGGTTTTGCAAAAGAAATATCACCTCTGAAAAACTGTTGCATCCACAATTCCGCTCACACCAATTTAGTAGCAATCATCTTACAATAATAAATGCCAAAAAAAAGAAGTAACTTTAAATCCATCCATGATTTCAAAGCTTCATGAACTACTGGCCAAATAGCATTAAAAAGCATGCCTGTGGTCGAGTTTGTCCTGATACCTGAGGGGGGAGAGGGGGTGCCCTGGGACAGAGAGGACATTTGCATTACAACCCAAAAAAGATTCAGAAATATACTGGGGAAAATTATTTCAAACAAACAGGCTTCATTTATTAAAAACAAAACCTATGTATGTAACTAAGCCTGTATTCTACTCTTAACGAAGGCTTGTAGTTTTTGTGATGACTTTCTTAAAAAAAAAAGTATGTTCTAGTGAGCGCAGCTGGCTAGTATGTATAAAAAAATGCCAATTAGTATTTAATAGAGTTAATTTAATAGCTGCAATTTAGCAGCAGTAGAGTAGGTAAATTTCACATGTGCTGACATCAGATTCCGTTGACACCTATACTGATATCAGAGTCGTTATTGCTACTAGATTAACTTCTAGTCTTTGGAGTTACCAAGATCCAGAATGTTTTCTATATTCAACTTCTCTATTAAGTCAATGTAAATAAACACTTGTCAACAGCTCACCGAGAACTTGCCATCTGGAATATAAATGCTTTACTTTGCCATTGTTTATGTACTATATTACATTAGTTTCACTCAATTATACATTTCCAAAACTTAATTTACATGACACTTTGAAATTAGTACCTAGATTGGCTGTCTTAAATAGTTACTTGTTCCAAAGTAAAGCCTAGGTTTGAGCCTAGCTATTCCTTGTCCAGAAGAGAAACACTGAAACTGTTGCATTAGGGAGACAAAAACAAAGAAAGAAAAAAAGAAAACCAACCAAAAAGAAAGAAAAACAACCAAACATACACCAAAAAAAAAAAAAACCACCAACCAAAGCCCCTCTACAGTTTTCCTCTTAATGTTTCAAGGAAACTTTGAAAGGAATTTTTAAGGGAGCCTATTTTATTAGGACACAGACATCAGATCCATACTGAAGAGTTGCGGGTATCAAAAATAGGATTTTTAATGTAAATACCCAGTTACAATTCATCATCATTATTAGCAAGGAAGATCACAGTCACTTCCCTATACAAGTTCATCTTTGTATGATACCAGAATGCATCAATTAGCATACATTTTCTATTTCAATGTTTTCTTTCTTTCCTGAGAAACCACTTCTTTCAGGACAGGCAACCATTCAGACCTACTAATATTTTGCTAAAGGTCTAGATATTTCAATTCAATAAATTTAATTTCTTTAAAAACAATCTCATGCTTCTGAAAATACATTTTATCATTTAAAACTGAAGTAAAAAATTACTTTTCAAGCTTTCTTAATGATTACTTAATATCTTATTAAGAGATTTGAGTATCACCCATTCTACAAGAACAGGTTGTGCTACACCCTTCTGGGCTCCTTCTGTTTTGCTTTCTACATGATGCTTTCTACAACCATGGAGAAAGCCACAGGTCTATACCACAGCGACAGATTAACTCCAAGGATTTTAATAACACACTCTAGCAGTATAGTCAGCTGTCAAGCAAACTTACTCTTCTTCATTATACTTGCTCAAAAAAAAAAAAATCTGTAGCACTAACACCTGAATCATAAAAAGGTAATCACAAGCAGAAGCAAAGTCTAGTACTGTTAGAAGCAATGATTTTAGTTCATAAAAATAATTTATTAATTAATGTAGGTAAGAGAGTCTAAGTCCTACTCGTTGCTAGGATCTGTACATTCTTTCATTTTTAAAATTAAGGAATATAAGAAAAGTTAGCCCCATAATGGCAAACTTCGACCTGAATCTTCCATGAAGTGCTACACACATTCACTCAGCTACACAGTAAATAACTGAAATCCCCATCTTTATGGTCTATAATATGGATTATACCACTAAGGCAACCACACTGGTGTCTGGACGTCCTTTAAGAATGATGCATGTTGTTGTGGGGCTTTTGGTTTGTTTGTTGTTTTTCAATTAAAATAATAATAAATAATAATAATAAACAATCATAGCTTACCCTCGCAATAGTTTAAAACTATTCCCACAACCTTCATTTCATTCTGTTCCAAGCAAGGATTCCAGCCTTCAAGATTAGTGTTATCAGTCGGTTCTAGATAGGGATAATTCTTTAGGATAACTCAGAGAGCAAAAATCATTCGCTCTGTAGAAACCCCTGCTGTGCTAGAAAGGACAATCACACAAAACGTCTGAAAACTGGAGCAGTATGTATCTATGTGTTTTTTGAACTAGGAGGTAGCATTTCCCTCAGATCCCAGCTGAGCTTCTGGCAAGGCAGCCAAGATGGGATGGAAAACAAATTCTAAAAGTTTAAATTTAAACTGGCAACAGCAGCAAAGGGATTGTAAGTTTGGAAGTCCAGAGCATGGACCTTATCTTTCCCATTGCTCCACCACACTGGGCTAACAGCACAGCTTACATCCTCCCTCCTCAAATCCACTCCTCCTCATCCTCCTTCAGAGGAGCACTGTTTTGCTCATGTTTGCTGCCCGCATGTAACCCGTGAAACTCTACATAAAAGCCTATACGTTAGATAAAGGCTCACCCCCTTCAGTTTCACCGAATCAGGGAAAAGAAGGTGAAATCAGATACTGGCAAACAGTATGGGCACCTTACATTTTATTTAGTTTCAATTGCTGTTATGCAGGAAGGTTTCCCACCGCCCAGCCTTCAAACCCCCCCTCCATAATCAGTCTTTCACACTGTTATTAGGTTCAATACAGTAAATCACTCAAAGAAAGGCCAACTCTGAACCAGATGGTCTCAGTTCAACTAGGCATCAGTTCACCTTGTCCCAACCTCTCTTGAAATAATCAGATATTTTCATCAGCCTTCGCGACCACTAGCAAAGCAAACACAACCGGTTACCAAATCACATTAAACTAACACCACGGGCTGTTGCCTGTTTAGCCCAAAGATGGCATAGGCCAGATGAAAACTAACCTCAGGTCAGTAATTGCATAAATCTACCAGTTCATAATAAACACTGAAAACGTTTTCAGACTTAGCCAGCAGATAAAGCCAGCCTAACTTGACAACTTATCCTATAACAATTCTGCATCTACTTCTGCCTGATGTAACAACCTAACCATCATTAAAACCTACCTAACACAGATACTGCTCTTACCAAAAAGCTTTCAAAGCATGCATGCCTAACACATGCTTCATGTTTTGTTACAGCCTCTCATAGCACTCAGGTTTCTTGGGGGACCATCAACCTTCTTCAATAATCACATCCGTGTTTTTCAAGAGGAGTAGCTTAATGAGAACAGCATCCAACAACAATCCCTAAGCTCAAGAAGGAGCCACTGACTCCCATGAGAGAAGCCTGGACAACAGCATGCCTCCAGAAGCAAAAGCATGGCAACAGACACACAAAGTGCATTATTTTTGCAATTGGCTTTCACATTTTCATTTCAGCACCCATGCATTTCCATCTTCACTTGCACTCAAGTTACAGGGAGTGGAAAACGCTTCTGCAATGGGGTGTTGCCTCAGTCAGTCACTTCCACATCAGCAGTGGAAAACAAACTATTCCTTGTTGAATGCACAAGGAATGAAATTTTTGCCAGGGTTCAAGCACTCGAGTCTATCTGGTTTTCACCGAAAAAGAACTGCAAGCCAGCACACACGCAATAAGGGAAGTGTTTCTTAACCTGCTATTAATCAGACAGCATAAATCCTAGGCTTTTATTTCAAAGCTGTTAAGATACGGTTTGACTGCAGTTTCAATATGATATGCTTCTCCATTCAATTGCAGACTCAAGAGATGCAAAAGAAACTGACACTTAAAAAAATGTTGTATAAAAGCCAAGTCTTTTGAGAGAGAGCAAAAGCACACACATGCATGGAGAGAGAAATTAAGAATCTCTCTGAAAGTCATCTGGAAATCTTATCTAAACAAATAACGTTTCTGAAGTTCTTCACAGATCATCATCCAAGGATCCAACTGTCATGTTCAAGGCTCATGTTATTCTTATTGAAAAATGGAAACAAAGGAGCTCAGGAAATAAAATACATTTTTTTAAGAAAAGTCTTTTAAATGCAAAGATTCACCTCCAATACACTTCAAATGGATAACAGCGCTAGTAACTCTTCCTGGTACACGACAGGCAGTTGGAGGCAAACACACGCTCATCTTCAAGTGAAGTAAGTGGGCTTTCCATTCTTACCTGTTTTCCCACCTAAAAACTTAGCGTGAAGTCAGAACGTGCCCACATCCTGTTCTTGCAACACACTTGCGAGTCATCTGATCATTTAACATAGTGGTTTTTTTCAGAGCATTCCTGGACCATAACACATTTACTGAAGTAACAATCATTTGACAAGAGTAGATAAAACTAAGTAAACAGATAAAGACTATTCAGATGCCTGTTCACTCTTCACTAAAAAAGAGTAAAAAAAATTAAAACTTGACTAATCCAGGTAGAAATAATCCCAATGGTATAATCCCTAAGGAAAAACTGGGCACACAAAATCTTGCAGATTATTAGTGTAAGCAACAGTATGCAAAGGAACAAAGTAAGCCAAGACTTGTACATGTTTTTTCCCCTGCGGATTATTCCAATCTTATGTTCTGTGTTTGCCAACATGAGTTTAACAGTTAACTGCCTCATTCCATACTAACAATGTATATACCATGCAAAAAGTTACATGTGAACGCAAGGAAAGCAAGAGCACCCTGGCTGACACACCCTTGCCTGTGTAACTGTGCAAATAAGGACTACATACTGTCACTACGAGGTGCTGGGTTTTTACATCTACCTACTCCTCCCAGGTGCAACATTTACCAGGCAGACTTTTCATTTTTCTTCCTTCCCCCTGCCTTTTTTAAATGAAAATGAAATAGGATGGAAGGAGAAGGGGGAAGAAAATGTGCACCTCAAAAGGGTCGAGTGAAACATTCAAGGCGTTATAAGCCACATTAATAGTGCCCAATTATTTATTACTAATGTATTCTGAGTGTATGTTGGTAAAGGTTTGGGTGGAGTCTTCTGTGTACTTCACCACAACGCAATGATTCTTGCCAAAAGACAATGAATCACTTTCACACACTGTGAAATGCAGCAAGTTAAAATGGGGGAACATTTGTTCCATTTGTCCTTTTCAGTACTTTCTGTGCAAGCAAACCTCAGAAGCTGGAAAATGAGAATGCACTCCCCAACCCCTTCCCCTAACTTTATGAATCATCGTGCTGGTTATTTCTCAGTTGTTAATTGCTCATTTTCCACACATTAAAACAACCTTCTAACAGCCCCTAAAATACCTGAGAGCTGACTGCTGCCTTCACAGTCAGCAAGTAACCTTTTTTCAAGAGTTGTCCTTTCTCATGAACAAAGCTGTGACCCTTCCCACCCCAAAGGCTCAACCCATATATAACTGTTTGCAGCAGCAAGTTTATCCTGTCATTTTGTGAAACACTGATGGCATGATCAGTTAGATCCCCACCTTAGATTTTTACATTAAGAACACGCAAAGTTTATGAGTTGGCAGTTTATGAGCACTGCATTAGAAGTGCTATTTTAACAATAATATTGCTTCTGGGTAAAACACAAAAACAGAAGGCTTGTTTCCTCACTTCTTGACAACCTTGCATCACGTTCTTCTGAAGAGATGACACGTCACTTGATCAATGCTTTCTGATTCTTAGGTTATATATTTCCTACCACTGTTCATATCTCTCAAACTCTGGCAGCACATTCCTCCCAGGCATCTTTACACTGGGTACCTTCTGGTCATGTGGTTTCGCTGTCACCTGCACTTTGAAATTCATGTTACATTTGGATTTTCATTTAAAACCTCCTTGCACTTGGATCAACAAATGCCTTGGGGGGGGGGGGAAACACACACACGAAACAACAGTTCTGAGAACCTACAGGACAAAAGGGCACGGAGGAAAGTAAAATAAATGAATGTTCCCCAGTTGAGTCACTTGATGCTTCCACCTCTTCAGGCAAAGAGTTCCTCTGGGGCTCCCAGCCACACTGTGGAATCCACAGTTTTGGTTCCAGAACAAAGTGCCAGACCAACTTCATTACAAAAACTCCACGGTCAGTGATCAGAAGCAAAAGGCACCTACACAATCACTTCATTCTCACAAATATCCCAACTCTCACTTATGGTATCAAAAAGAGCTCTAATTTTTTCATAATTAAAATAATCAAAAAAATTACTTAAGTAGTTCAGAAAAAGCAGCTTTAATAATTTTTCATAAACTTTTCTCCTCTTCTAGAAATCATTCTCTAATACCTTGAGGAAAAAAAGCCCTATCTTTTATGATTTACCAATATAATTGATGATACTAAAACGATAACGACCCGAAGAAGAGATTCCCCAAAGTGACACAAAACACATTTCAAAGTGACATCCTACTGGCTCAATTGGCTAATTACACTCTTTCTCAGGATGCAATCAGTTTAACCAGACTCAGCAAGAACTATTTTAAAATAACTGTCCTACTTTGCAGTAGGACATGCCTGTATGCATGTAAGTGTAAGTACATAAATATAAATTCTGTTTTGCATTGATCAATATGTTTCTTTGTGTCTCTCTGCTTTTTGGAAGTTTTCCATCAGCATCATATTTGGCAAGGGCTCACTCATAACTTGACATACAGGTTCTTAAATATAACACTTTGCCCTCAGGCCACTTATTACTCCATATTAATTCCATTTAGGAAATGGGCTTCGCATTACAGCTGGGCCATCAGTGCTTTTGCTACAGTTACTGAGTGGTAAAGGTGAAATAAATTAATATTTTGCTGTACTGCTGTGGTCTTAACCCTGGCAGAGGTCACTAGTTTTCATGGCTCCATTACTGGATGTCATGGTCTAGTCACAGATTTGCAGTGGTTTAAGCTGTTAAGTCACAAGTGGAGGTTAAACTGGAGATGCTTATTTTTATCAGAAGCGGATTATTACCTTAGTTTAGTTAGTGGTAAACCAAAACACACACACACACACATCAAGTGCACAGACACATTAATTCCTACAGGATAAACAGAGGGTGAGCTTGCCTATACAGATCTACTTTGCATTTACCGCAGGGTAGGAGAATGCACACGAATAGTTGCCGTGGAATAGGAAGCGTAGCAAGTTCACAGGTTTTACTAATTACCCAGCACAAACTCACTCAGCTGCCTGCACGCTCCAGGCAATTACACTGCAATTCTATATCTGTTTGCAAGCTGCACAGGCAGACAGACGGTGGGTGCACCCAGTGGTGGTGGTGTTTGAGGTCTAGATCCTCAAATCGATGGTTTTACTTGCAACAGGAGTCGAGTTCAGAGCAGTCCTACAGCACCTTCTGGCAGCCCTACCTGAAGCCCCACAGATGATCTGTTTAAGGAGAGAGGAAGGGGTTTCCTCCTCGCAAATTGAAGAGAAACATTTCCAAGCCTCCAGAGCTGCTCACTTACCGTATAACCTCATCATCAACAAGAAGAGCAGAGTGCAAACACAGCTATTAAGGAGCTTCAATGTTAATAAAATTAAATGTTTTTAAATAAAACATCTGGCATCAGCTGTTTCTATAAGCTGTTTTTATTTAAGTTTCCACCCTGAAATATTGGACTCCTCAGCTATTTTCACATCTAAAACCTGAATGCCAAATCAGACTATCTTAAAAAAAAAGTTGTCCTAGGAAAAACTGTAAGAATTATTCACACATTTTTTGGTTTGGCACTGTATTTGGTATGTAATAGGCTGGGAGAGAGCTAAGCACAACAGTATTTTTGCAATACATGTTGCAATGGAAATAACTTTTGAAGAAAAGCACTCTTACTGCATTCATTTGCCAGCGGTAATCACTAAAATTCAAAAATAGCAAATCTTCAAATGTTTCCACAGATACCTTGGTACAGATGTAGATTTTTCCCTCGACAACAGAGAGCTGTGAGTAAACTCTGGGGCAAAGTGGGGGAGAAGGAAACACAGCTGTTTCAGCATTGACAACCACAAGCTATAAAATCATGACTAAAGCTCTTAAAAAAAAAAAAAAAAAAAAAAAAAAAAAAAAAAAACAGAAAAATACCCTCACCAAAAAAACACCCACAAAAAACCCCATGGGACAAAACCAGACCACAGAATATTTTAGTGCTTGGGATTTGAGGTGCTGTCCCACACCCCAAAAGTCTGCGTGAGCTTTTGATGCTACTCCCAGGCGCATGGGGTAAGACGACTGGGCCCCTTGGCATTTCACAAACGTAAACTCCAAGAGCTGCCCGTGACCTGCCCCAGTCAGGTCTGCTGGTCCCAGGCTCCTGCTCTCCCAAAACCAAAACCGTGCAGAAGTGGAAGAGCTCATGAAACAATGACCTGCCTCCTCTTCCAAGTTGGGAAAGTGCCACTATGGATGTTGGCTCCTTCTCAGCTGGAAGGAGCATGGCACAGCTCAGAAGAGTAAGTACTGGGAGAAGAGCAAAACCAACTCTGCTTCCCTTTGAAGGGCACATCAGCACACCACTGAAATTAAGACTATGCAGTCTCTCGTAATTTTTTCCTAAGCCACTTGCCTGCAGATTCTCTCTCTCAACAGGAATGAAGCTGTAAGGTAGATTGACTGCACCCCCCTTTGATGTCCCCAGGCTTCAACTACAGACCACAGATACTTGTGATCACTGTAGTTTCAGCGCTTACTGCCGCCCTCCAGCTCCCTCCTGGCCAGCCCACCAAATTAGATGGCCACAGGTTCTTTCCACAAGCCCAGACTGATCTTGTATCTTGTGTTTTCCAGTGTGAGCAAAATGACTTGTAGTTTCTGACCTAGATATATGCAGAAGAGATACACTTCCCCACCATCAAGCCAGCTTTAAAGCTGAGAGTACATGAGAAAGCAAGCCTTGGTCTACAGTAAAATTTATTCAAGTTTGCTATTATTTATTCAGATGCTTGTTTTCTAAATAGCTTTTATATTCATACAACAGTATTCATTAACTACAAAAGTAGTAGCATTTTACTACTAGTAAAAAAGCTTAATTTGACAACCATCATCTTCACAAGGTATCTTGTCAAGAAGATTCACTGACAAGAAATCCTTATCTCAGATCTGGTCAGTAATTTGTGTGGTGGAACATTAAAGTGTTAATTGCCTCCATCCTACTTCAAGGGCACATCCTTCAAAGTCACATGTCTCATTTGTCAGGCTCTATGAAATACATGCACATTTGCTTAATTATTCTTCGTTACATGCTCTGGCAGCATGCGTGCTCAGAGATGCCTTGCCTATTCTTCTGAAGCAGGGAAAGTGTATGGGACCTGTTCTTTTATTTCATTTTGCTATCAAGGAATATCTCAAGATAATTATGAAAATTAATTTCTACAGTTACACCTAAAGATTAATTTCAACATTCTAATTTTTTTATAAACAAAGACATTTTATTAGGATTAAAAATTAAGAAGTTAAAAAGCTGCATAAAGTTTTGAAAACATGGGTAGTAATTGCTATTGTCCTCAAACTTTGGGAGGGAGGGAATTAAAAATGCACTGACTTAGCCATCCAGAAAAACAATTTATTTCATTAGAAATGTGAAAACTTAATCTTTAAGGCCATTTATTTTGCAACAGCAAAGTTTCAGCTAATCAATCATTCACTTCAAAACATGGTTCAACATCTTAATCTGATATATTATATACTGGAATACTGCTACCCTGTAGAAAGTCTTACACCTTCCAAAATTTACCATAACCTCTCAGCTATGTTACAGACTGAATACACCCAGACTAACAAACGAGCATGAGACAGCAGGAAGGTCCCACTTAGGGAAATCCTTAAATACACCAGGCTATTCAAGACCTAAGAGAGCTGAGATCAAAAGCTGCATCATTTGAGTCCCTCTGTGGCTAAGCCCCACACAACATGATCTTCCTCTACAGTTCTGAGCCCTTCCAGTCCTTGCACCTGCATAAGTACAGATGGTGATACGTGACATATGAAGAACACCTTAAGCAAAACATGAGAAAGGCATTGCTCGCAGCGTGCTGTCTGAAGAAGCTTTTGTATTCCATGGTTTAGGACTGTATCACCTTGTAGGCTACCATTAGGGCCTGTTAAGACATGCCCACAAAAAGAACTTGGGCAATTATATGGTAATTTAAATACACAAACTTCTTGATAATTCCCGCTCGCTCTATAAAATCACAAGCAAGCAAAGGAAAAGCAGCATTTCCTGTCACAGGCACCTTAACAAAACAGCCAGCCCACCTAAACTACCTCCACATTACCTCCTCACACAATTAAGCATCCACAAAGTAACTTGTGGTAGGAGTAAGGAGAGGGAAAAAAAGAAACAAAAAACAGCCCCCAAAAAACCCCAACAGACACACAACAAGCAAACAAACCATGAATACATGCCACACTTGAAAAGAAAGGCAGTTTTCCTACGACCTGTTATTGACCCGTTTCCCAGCTGTGACACCTTCTGCAGAGCCAGCCATTCACCCTCACTGTCCCAAAAAACCCATATAAAAACAATCCGATTCTCCTGAATCCCACAGCTATTCCCAAAGGTGCAAATGGCAGCAGCAGGAGTTGTGGACACAAGAAAACAGTCTTCTCCCTGTCCACGTTTTGCTCAGTTAGCTCTACAGGCTAAGTGGGCTCGTGTGTTGGGTTTTCTCCTTCCATAAACAGAAGTTTAGATTCTGCTGGAGTGGATAACAGCTACCAAAAGCCTCGTTTCAATTCAGTAACGGAAGAGGATTCATTTGAAGTTGTGTATGACTGCACGTGTTTCTTATACCTGTTACTTACAGACACACATCACAAACCTCCAGTATAACTCCCACCACCATCCTCCTCTTCCCTCTTGAAGAAAAATCCTTCTCATTTTTCACTATCCTCATCCAATCCTTCCAAGAGAAAACAGATACCTGCAGCTTCTCATGCCAATAAAAATTTGAAAGACAATGTTGCCTGCACGGTTTATTTATTTATAAGTGTCCTTTCAGCAGTGTGTTTAAAAAAAAAAAAAAAAAATCTTCACAGCTTTGCCTGGGCAAACAGAAACATTTGGCAATAAGATGCTGAAAACAGCCAGACTGCAGGACATTCTGGTCACTCCATAATAGGAGTTTGCACAGTTTAGGATCTAAACAAATGCCATGAAAATCCAGCTACTAAATCCTTCATTCAGAGTTCAGCAAGCTTCAGTGACCCTGATGAGCAAAGCAGCCTGAGCATGGCAGAGAGGCAGGTCCTGAGGCAGCCTAATCTCAGAAAATTAAATCTTTGAAGATTAAGAGCAGGACCTTGAAATGACCCAGAGAGAAAGAGACTAAGCGGTTTCTGTGGCCAGTCCATCCCAGACAGCAGGCTGCTAAGCCCCCAATGCCTGCAGCCAGCAGCTCCAGCTCAGGAACACTCCAGCTCAGCACCTTGGTCCCTGCAGGGGCAAAAGACCATAGCTGCAAGGCTAAAACCAAAGTTTAGTTTGGTAGAAACCTGGGATGGAGGGAGACATTCCTGATTGCATTTGCTAACCTTTTTTTTCTGGATAATATCACACAAATTGCATTTACTCTGAAGTGACAATGTTACTGTCATACATGGAAGCCATCTCACAGATTCCTAAAGTTCTGGTTGTTCTTATTTATCTTCCTTGTATTCTCTCTTGAAACGTGGACAAAAATGGGATGCAGAAATCCAGCAGAAGCCTCACTAATATACTGAAGATACCACATTCACTGCATTTCACTGGCTAAATTGCTGCTTTATACCCTAGGATCCTCCATAACTTTTTCACAGCACCATAATCACTAACTTGCTTTCAGCTTACTGTTCCCAAAAACATCAGATCCTTTCCTGCCGAGCTGCTGACAAGTCAGGTACTCCCTCTTCTTCATTTTCTGTCTGACCAGTACCCACTTGTCTTCTAGCCAATTACTGCTAAACGCAAGGTTTTGTACCTCACTGAGCTGCATCCCACCACAGCAGAGCAAAATGCTAGGGTTTCAGGGCTTCAGCCTGCAAGTTACTGGATTCGTATGCGTAGGGGAGATGGAACCAAAAGCCCTCAACATCACAACAATTAAGTTAAAGCATAACCCCCGTATCCTTAGGCAGCACTGCAGCTTAATACAAGCTAGGATTATCCAAGGGAAGTATACTGCTTGTACCTACAGGCACCTCAGAAGAGGTGCTGAGGGGAGCATCCCCTCAGGCAATCATCCCCTCTTCACTCTGCAGCAGGGCACATGTATCATCTTGTGCTCATTTGTGGTTCACTCACCAATTTACTCCCCAACACACCCCTCATTCTTCCTTCTCTCCATTCTCACCACTTCAGCCTTTTGCAACTACCACCACCTGTGTAATTTATTGTAAAGGTAAGAAAGCAGGATCTGAAGGGGGACTGTAGTGGGAAGACATCAAAGAAAGATGGGTCATGACAGCTACCGTGGCAGCACCTAAGGGCTGGTCCTGGTGTTGCACCTAAGGCACTTCCTATTGACCCACAATTACCGGAGAGCAGGACAAAGACCAGTGAAGGTGAGGGCTACTACATGACAACAACAGACATAAATGCTGTTGTCTTTCATTTCACAAAGCCCATTTCAAAAGACAATTACTGTAATAATTTGTAGCCCAGGTTTTTGCGATACACCTTAATACTCCCAGTTTCACACCTCCCTATCCAACTTTGCAGAAGGACCTCCCAGCAGACTTCTCATTACCTGACAGGACGAGCCATTGGAAGAAGCAATTACTCAACTGACAATAGGTTGGGCAATTAAGAGGAGGCCTGCACACACATGCAAAGTACACAAAAACATAACCTGATTTTTGAACTCAAAACAACCCAGTGGACATGCAACTCCAAGCAGCACAGTTAGTTCCACTTGTTTTGGTAATTTTCCTAGGATAGCCACCACAGAGAAAATTAGAATCGTGTTTCAGGAACAATTCATATCATTGATTTTATGTGCCCAAAGGAAGCAGAAATTAAAAAAAGGTGGAATGTAGCTTGCCATTTCAAGTGTAAAGTCTGGCAGGAAAAGCACCAACCAGTCTTCAGCTTGCTGAATTGCTTGGGAATGCCATTGTGGGGTATCAAAGGCAATGCTGTTAAAATTACTAGCATTATCATAGAGACATCAATGGAAAGGAAAGAAAGTGTGAATTAGCAACTCATGCACACTACTACAAAAGCTATCCAAAGAGAAAGTTTTTCCTTCATCTTACTTGCTTTCAACTAGTTATAAATCAGCTGGAAATAAATACTTGCTGTTCTTTGCAGCAATTTTTACCACCTCTGCATAAAACTGAAGACTAGATCAACTTCTATATTCAGCACTCCTACTGCACGGGAAGGAAGGCTCAGTTCAGCTGTACTGGCTACTCTGTGTATTGAAGAACTTATGTCTAACTTAATTTCTAACAGAACGGTTTCTTTATCTTCCAATACCTATAAAAGCATGCCCAAAACTGGTATGTGTGAAGACGACAAACAAATGCACACACATGAATACCTAGAACATATTGCTTAAAATTCTTCTCTACATAAATTTAAACTGTGCCTCTGAAGATTATTTTGTCTTTGTCTGATGAATACTTCTTGAAAGACAGCTATCACAAAAAGTAGAGAAACCAGTATCAGCAAAAGGGCTGCATCTCATAGTGTTAACAAGCCCTGACCAATTCAGAAGGCAGTTAATTTCCTTCTGGCACAGCTACATTACTCACACGCGTGAAGTCCATGCCAAAACGCACCCATAAAATTAGTTACAACTATCCAGTCCAATATAGCAACCAGCAAGGCAAAAATAGCTCTAGGCTGTCTGTTCATTTTGTATCTTAAACAAGACAATCACCTAAAAGGCCCAGAAAAAAAAGTCTTCTAGACTATATGTAGCAAATTTTATACATGCATTCACACAGACACACATTAATGCTAAGTTTTGTTTTCACTTTCAGTTTGCATCAGAAAAGGTTTATGGAAAGCTGTGTCACAGCAATCAGTTTGCCAGCAATNAAAACAAGACCACCACACCCTAACCCCCCCAGGCTGGCTAAATCAATTCCAGGAGTAAAAATGAAATCAATACAGGTCTTTTCTCCAAGAATATGAAAGGAGGACCTAAATCTCAAGGCACAAAGAAATTGAGTTTATAACTTCAGGAGCACTACCCCAAAATGATCTTCTACACCAACTATTATCATATAAGAAAGATCTCAGAGTTTTCAGAACCAACCACTCTGATTTATCAAGTTCCAAAGAACTATAAAAAAAATTTACTAGACTAGTCAAGATATCCATCTTGATAGATTTCTTACAGTATGCCATCTTCTTTTAGAGAAACCGTAAGAGTGAATATAAATAGAAAAGTCATAAAATTCTTAATCATGGAAAGGGGGAGGCATATGTGCTTACAGAGGAAAGAATTTTATCTTTTCTGTTCCTATGCTAACCTGAATGTACCAAGTTAACCACACGCACTCCTGAAACCTCAATGCTTCTGGACAAATATGCTTATTTATCTAAATTTAGTAAACATTTACTTACCCAGCATCCTCCTGGAAGCCTTCCAATTCATCTCTTTGTTCTGCTAGGGTTGATTCTAGATCCAGATAGGTACCGTTGTGAGACAATTGCAGGGTGCAGTCATCAAGCTGTAAAACAACATTCAGATCATTAGATTATGGCAGTCTCTAACATACCTCTAACATTGCCTTCCCATATTCTGGGTCCCCAGACAAGATCTCCCTAAAACAAACCATAGGTAGGGAGCGGATAACCAAATGCTGTCTGGCAATTTATGCAATCCCAAATCCATATTCACTAGACCATGCTTGGCCACAATAATATCAACACAACTAACAAACACAGAGAAATTTATTTATTTGTACATACAGAAGGAGATTAGAGGGTTTTATCACAGTGCCTTTAGAATCCTATAAGGAAAGAGAAGTTAATTTAAATGTATATCTAAGATGTGAATGACTGTTCTCTGTTCTTACAGTACATTTCAGTAAAGTTTCTGGGCCTCTGGATAGAGGTGGACGGAACAAGCAGCTGATTCATGAGCTACTGAACGTCCCCTGTGAGGAAAGATACAGCCAAGGGACAGCGCAAGGTGCGGCAGCCAAGAGTTGGGGTCCTGCAGTGAGAGGGAGTGCAGTCAACCAAGACCCAGATCTTCTGGTGTTCCCATTTTAGGGCCACACACTAACCTGCCTCAGAGGTTGCAGGGAAGACCTTCCTAGGCACCAGTGGGGAGGACTGGGCACACGTACCAACTTCCTGCAAAGGTACTGAGATAACCAAGGATGAGACCTGAAAGCAGGAGCCTGCCTGTGGTAAAGCTGAAGAGGGAGAGAGCAACTAATAAACCGTCTTTATTTCCATCCTGTCTTCCCTCATCTTCAATTTTTCCATTAATTGCTCCAGGTGTTTTTTCAAAAAAAGCTGCATTTGATCAAAGTTAGAAAAGGAATTTTCTGGGTTTTTTTACAGGGAGCTCATCACAGGAGAAGGTCCAGGAAAATGCATCCCAAAACCCTGGCTAACTCAACACACAGGAATAAAAAATAATTACTGGATTGAGAGGTGTAACCGAAGAAGCCCGAGGGAAGAGCTAGGAAGTAGCATGACCTCCTTTCTCACCATGAGATAACCCAGTGTCAAATCACAAGGAATGAGGAAGAAAGCCTTCCCAGGGCAGGAGAAACAAGAAAACATTTACCAAAGGGCAAGTGAAAGTACAGGGTTGTCCTACCTCACCACTAGGGAGTAAGTGACGGTCCAACTTGGACAGTCTGGAGAACCCAGCCCAGAAGCAGAAAAACTGCCATCCCTGAGCCCAGCTGGACAGGCTGCTCTGGACCTTCATGTGCCAACACCATGGTGGGGTTCCTTTTGTAACCGGTTCCAAGTTCACAAGTACTGTAAGCCCCAGATGTGTTGTGCTACTAGGTACAAAATCCAGTCTGATAGCCAGTCTCAGATTGGCCTGCCAAACAGAAGATGTTTCATTCTTCTGGATTTGGCAAAACAAACTAGCAGGTCCTTTGCATGCCTCTATCTAGCAAAAGGCAACTGTGATGAATGTGGTGTAAAGGTACATCTCTGCTGCAAAGGCCACTTTAGGAAGAGAATATTTAACACCAAACTTCATACCAATCTTCTGCCAGAGATGGCATTGGCTGCCACCACGATTCTTTGAAGGGGTAAGAAAGGGTCTGAAATAGCCAGTGACTCAAGGAAAGAAAATTACAATCCTTTATCACATCCATCGATTTTTCCTTCTGTTCTTTTTAACACTAAGAAAGAAAAATCAATGAGAATCGATCTTTGATGAATTACCTGTTCTAACTTTCCATCAAAGTTATGGATTCCCAGTAGCAGTTCAGGAAAGCATAATAAGTAGCCACACTTCTTATCTGGCAGTCAATACCACAACTTAGTCACCCAGTTTCCTATCACTGATTTATCTATGCAAGAAAAGAATACAAATAGCCTTTGATTATTCTCGATTAGCTGCATTGGAAATACTGCAGAAGACCTCATTTATAATTAGCAAGTGATAGAGTCTGACTTTTGGGTTAGTCCACACCACTATGCGTTGCACTGTTTGTAATCTGAAAGAAAAGCTCGTCCTCTGGAGAAAGGTAGAGGGAGGAGGTCAAGTTGTATTTCAAACCTACTCCATTTTTTTCTTTCCTTTTTTTCCCCTGGGGAAAGAGTAAGTCATCAAATAAGGTGACATAGGTTTTTTCTGACTCCTGGGGATTAAAGAAAGCAAAGCACCTCCAAGCACAGCCCTCTGATATTAAGAACAACAGTATTACTATTCCGCATCTTTCCAGTTACAAAGGATATTATTAACCTATGCTAATTCAAAATACACTCTTTAGAGAAGACAGACTAACTACTACTCTGGGAAACTTTCGCAGTAGCCCAGGGTATCTAATGAAATGCTAATTTATTCAAAGTAATGCCAAAAGGCAATCTACTAATTGGATAAATGTTCTTCTGTCACTATGGAGATTAGGAGAGTTGCCCACAATTTCCAATTATATTGCATAATTAGGGAGAAGGAACTGTGCTTTACTAGTATCTTATGACTTTAGTATATAAAAAGCACGATGAGAACAGGAAGTACTTCATGTACAAAATAAAGAACAATAAGTGCATTCTACCTATTTTCATCTCATCTCCATAGCTTCAGCACAACATAGGATTAATTCAGGGTTTAAAGCACCGTACATTGTACACCATATCTGTTAACAGGAGCGGTAGGGCAATGGGACAAATGGCAATATCTTTTATTTCCACTATTTAACACTGAATCTTGCCAAAAAGATTTGTTTTCTTCTCTCGAATGTGTACACACAGAGAGGGAAGGGAGCAAAACACTTAAAAAAAGGAGTGTAAGTATTAAGGCAATGAACTCTAAAAATCATCCTTACATAGGATCACTTTGCTACTTTGCCTCCAAGCTTCATTTGCACACATAATGTACAGGCAGAATACAAAAAGAGAAGCCACCTTATGAATTATTTTTAATTAGTAAATTGCCTGCCTTTTTCAACACAAAGAATGGCTGATGTTCACTCATTAGTGCTTATTAGTAGCAAATCAGGATGTTGGTCTCTCCCCTCTGTTCAATGTTAATCCCATGTTTATCTGCTACGCATCAATTCTCTTGTCTCTGGAATCCCTCACAAATGGCCCAATCTAGTTCATTCACGACATGCTCTTCCCGTTGATCATAATTCACATTAAAGTCCTTATTAACACCCATCTTCTCTTAGGACAATCAAAAGGCAGAATGAGTAAAGACAGTCTTTCAAAGAACATTTAACCGACCTGTTTTCCATAATCATGAACAACACTGCTATTCAACTTTTTCGAAATGAATTCCATTTATTTCACTTTGTTCTTCACAATTCCGTTTAACTCTTCCGTATTCCCTACTGGTTCCAAAATTCAGATCATCATTTTCTTGTTATTAAACTGCGTAACCAGTTTATACTATTGCCACAAGATCAAATTCTTCAAGATCTTTTCATAAGCTTACAAACCCATTTTTTCTATAACGTCTCTTGCCCAGCCCTTCAAACCATTAATTTGTATCCCACTTTACTGTATTGCTCAGAAGAGCCAAAAGGTTGATACAAGTAATATAAATACAATTCATCCTGTAGGCTTTACAGCAATTTTCCATACTTTTCTACAGTCACATTAGAAGAACATTACAGGTGTCATGGAAAGATCACCAGGGAGACACACTATCAAATGGGACAAGCGTAACGCTATTTTTCTGAGTCAAACATCGAATTACTCCATTTTCAGAGTCTTCTGCAAGATTTCAAGTTTTTTCATTGCAGCTTAAGTATCAAACCATATCATAAGCTTCTGTAAAGCTATAAAAACTATGTATGCATTTCAATTACACTCCCATCTTCTCAAATTAACAGTTCCTTGAGAAAATATCCAGAGCATATTTTTAATCCCTATGGATATTCCCCAATTCTCTCATCTTTAAAAAGAATGGGTCTACCTAAGAGTAGTGTCTTTCACAGGAGTGAAGGAACAAAAGCTGTTACATGCAGTGGTCATTAAAACATGCGTTTTAGACAGAATCATCAGCTGCAGATGGCCAGAGCTATCGGCAACCATCCTTCCACTGGGTTTACATCAAGGAAGGAAGGAGAATAGAACTGTCTTATGCATCTTCCTCACTAAAAAACTAACTGATGTGCTAATTATCATTTTCAGTTTCACACTGAAACCTCATTGAAACATTAAGATCTGTGCTCTGTCATGACAAGATAGGTATCAAGACATAGTAGGTACTACTGAAATAGAAGTAGAGCTACTAAATCAAACCAGTCCAAGATTTACCTTTCTCTGCAACAAATGTTCCAAAACAGGAACAAAGAGATGTCTGAACTTTCTTGGATCGTAGCTGGTACCCATGCAGTGGCAACTGACCCACACCGTCTAACCATTATAGGACCTACGCTGCAACCAGAACAGGCAAAAATGGAAAACCAAAAAAAGCATCATGCACTCATGCAGACCTAAACAACACCATCCCTGCAGTTTCCTATGTGTTTATATATGTGTGTACATATGTAAGCATATATATTATGCATATATTTACTTCAGATATTTTCCCTACAGTTTTCAAAAAAAGTAACAATTGACTGAATTTTAGAGTCAGATCCCAGAACCAAAGGTTGAGCCCCAACAGAACAGAAGTATGAGCTTTGTTTGAGAAGTCAGAGCCAAACAACAAGAACAGATAAACACCAGAACTTCAGGACAGCATCATCCTGTTGCCTGTAACCACGGCGTACTTTTTTCTCTTGCAGATTCCTGCTTAATTCACTTCCTAAACACCTCCAGGAAACAAAAGAGGGCACACATACCCTATGCTGTGCTTTCAGTAAGGCAAGACATGAAAAATTAAGAAATATGTGATCATATCACTAATGACCAAATCATCAGGTATATGCCCAAGGTGGGGGGCGGAGAGGGTTGCATAAATCAAGGTTACATTCACAATTTCTGTGTGCCATAAATGTTTAAGTCTTTTAATCATCATCTCCACATAAGTCCTTAAGAATATTTTTTTTTTTAAAAGTGAAACAGAATAATAGTTTCAGCACAAGAAATTTTATCGATGCCCTTGTGAGTCATCACCACAGTTAGAAACTCTCTAACCCTGAAATAGAGTTTTCCAACAGAAGAATGGAAATTTAAGAAAATGTAAGGGAATGTAGGAAAAACGAACAGGAAGTACAGAAGACAACCATAGGATTATGAGCAATAGTTACACTATTACAAGTTTCACTGTAAAAAGTTCAAAACAATTAATTTTGCAAAAGCAAACAAACATCTGATTAAACAATTTAAGTATCAGAACATTTAAAAACAGAGCTTCCTACACCCTCATCCTTTACCACTGAACCCATTACAGAGTGAAACTGTACCACACAGGAGGAGAAGGGTGTCCTGGCATCCTTTATAAGCCAGAACAGGTACAGCAAGGTCAGAGCTGCAGAGCTCAGGCTTTCCCCTGCCTGAGAGGTCGTCCCCACCTCACCAGCACCCGGAGAGCCTTCAGCAGCAGCAAGCCCATGTGAACACACACAGGTTGCTTAACTTTTCCCAACCAACTCATGCAAGTGTTCCTTACAGGCTGCCAGGAAATCAGGAATATAAGACAGAAGCTATGTTTATCATCATCTTTTGCAGGCAACCACATCTAGTGAGTAGTGGGTAGTCCCTCAACCTGCAGGGCCAGGGCCAAAGTAATTTGCACTACAAGGCTATTAAGCTTAAGATGACTCAAAATAGTTTGATAATAGTATACTAGTGATAACTTTTTCCCTGTTTCAAACACTGACCTACAGAAAGAGGTAACATCGAATTCTCTTCATAAAGAAGCCATTGTTGCTGTGCAATATGAAAGCTCATAATTTCTCCGAATTTCAGAGCTGAAGCACATCACCAGAAGGAGCAAGGAACAGCAGGGAAGAAAAAAAAAACAACCAAAGAACAGTAGCAAGAGAAGGTGATGATCAGCCAGTTAGCTGGTGCCAATAAATAACCACTGCCACTTTCAGAAACTAGNTGTTTTCATCTACTGCCTTTAGCTTCTTACAATCCAAAAGAAAAACCTAAAACCAGAGGGTGAGGGGAGCTAGGAAAGAGCAACAAAGCACCTGCTTCTAGAACACAAGCAACCCACACATCCACCCACAGATTGAGTACTGCCACCTACCCCTGCTCACACATGCTTGCAAGCGCTCCACGTACATACCAGGCTTCTCACTTGAGAAGCCCAGTGAGTAAATAATTCAACACAGAGGCAACACACACCTTACCATGCCAACAAAACTCCTGCAAGTCTATCTTCCTCTAGAAAGCTTTGTTAGATTAGCACACATCCAAAGTGGACTTCCCTTTGGCTTGATTTAACTTCTCTGTCCCAAGGCAGCAGTAGGTTGGCAGAGGTTAAGGGGGAAAATCCCAGAGGCACCCTCCCGCCTTTTTAAAAAAGCATAGCAGAGCCACAAGCCGTTAGAAAAGCTTCTCCTCTTCCCTGTTTGTTCAAAGGCCACAGACCTGTATTTTTCAACAACCAACCACAGAGAGATACTCTTTCCTTACCTCCAGCCCCTTGCCTCAAGAGTCCATTCATAAGACCGTATTTTGGACAAGTCTCTCCTAAACGCCAAGATGTTACCAAGTCAGCAGCCACTGTCCGCAAAGATAGAGACAAAGGTTCTCATGATTTTATCTTCCATTTAAATAAAGGTAGGCACCATTCAAAAATTCAGTTCAGATAACGCTCAAGGTTCACATTCATAGGATGAAGTGCCCTACATTACGAGATAGGAGGATACACTTGTTTACCGGTGTTACTACAAATCACCAGAACCACTCAACCTTGCAGCCACTAGCTGCAAGTACAGCCAACTCTCACCAGATTTCCAGTAATTCTAGCTAGAGCTACTGGACAGATTATTTTGCTCATTTAGTTCTTTCCAAAATCACCAGGAAAGGGAATGAAAGAGGGAGATTAGAGTAATCCAGTATCAAGCTGCAGAAATAAAAATCCTTCTTCAATTCTAGCTTCTGTCACAGACTCAGAAAACCCTTATCTTACTCAAATGTCTTAGCTCATCTTTCATTTACACTTTATCGGGTGGTAATTGTTCTTATTAGTGGTGGCATGCTCCTTATTCACCTACAGCATACTTTGCAGAGTAGCGTTGATAAAAAGCAAAGTTGCTTTACGCTCAGTTTTTCCTTTCTAAATCCAAAGCCTTGTTTTGCTTTGCAGACCACAAGCCTGACACATTTGCACACTCCAGCTATGCAGTTTTTAAAGACGCTCCCTCTGGTTCAGCTGTTTCCAGTGCAATGGCAATCCTGTTAACAAGGCTTACAAATGCTATTTTTCCCCCTGCATTGCCATCTCCTCCCCTTATTTACTAAACCCAATTTCTATCCAGGAAAAAGGAGGAAAAAAACCAGTTCTCCCTGCTTACCAGCCCAAATGTATTCCATATTTCTAATCAAACTGCACAAACTGATTGGTACAAATTAATATTTAATAGTTTTTAGACCAACCTTCAAACTTGGAACAACCATGCGGTTTTCCAAAGCCATGATATTTAATGCTTTTGAAATTTTATTACAGATCAGCAGACGCAGATTTTCTGTACTGGCACACAACCAGCCCTTTAAAATATAACAGGATCACTGTCACTGTTAGTTCTTACAGAATAATGAAAAATGGGGATGGTCTAATTGCATCCCATAGACCACAGCCAACCCACCAGAATGATTATCTTGCTTCAGAGCCACCACTGACTGCCCTCCTCCCGCAGGCCTCAGTCTCTCCCTTCTCATGTGAGTAGGTGCTAACTGGTCTGTGCCATGGTTATGCATGTTCCAGTCATCATCATTTGGGCAACATGATGGAGAAAGACCAAAGCATCTAGCCCAGGAGTGATGCCACATGATCCATCTCAGGTAAAAAGCTTGACATTAATGCAATGAAAGGAAAGCAAGTCATCTGTTTGTAAGCCAAATGTTAGTGCTCAAAATTAACAGTGTACTCTAAAAACTGCTCTCGTCTTCAAGTATGACAGCAACCCAACATACAATCACTGTGTCTCAATCTAAAAGACCCTATGCTCCAAGTAGCTCTGTTGCAATTGCTTAAAATAAAGCTATACTCCTTCTACCCATACTTTTTTTCCCCTTTTTAAATATAGTTTTGTAACTCGAAGTATTTTCTTAAAAATTCTATTAAAAATGCAATAAACTAATACTTTTATGAAGTCAGACTTTTAAAAGTAAGGTCAGGCACGTGCTCTATAGAGAGGCCGCTTATGGAGAAGGCAGCTGTGTCACCTTCAGTCATCCACGCTTACAAAAGCCACCACGGTTTCTGAACTCTAGCAAACTCACTCTTCCACATTTATTTAGAGTCGGGGGGGGGGGGGGGGGGGNACAACATACCACGAATCTGATTTGCTAGATCTGTACCTTTACATTGTAAGAAGTAATTTAGCATGTACAACACTATTCCCCAATTTTGCAGCTCTTCAGGAGTGATTAGCATAGGTTGTGGGAATAGTTATTAATGCTAATGCACCTCTGGTTTATTTTTAGCACAGTAATTGCCATTGTCAAACTACTTCATCGACTTTGTAGGCTTTGGGGAGCTTATGAGCAGTTCCATTGATGGAGCCGCACCTACACACAAAGTATAGTCCAAAGGTTTGCGCAGTCGGGCGTAGAGCCGTCAGAGCACAATTACTTTAAAAGGAACTGCTACTCTGATATGAAAGCACTGGTATTTTGAACATAGCCTACACTCCTAGTCTGAAACGGCAGCTTTTATCTCTAGCCTGGTAGACGCCACAAAATACTCCTGGGGTCAGGTAATAGAGGGCACGAAGTGAAACATTAATGCCACATTAGATCCTCAAGAGCCACTGGAACAATACGCTGCCAATAAAAATATTCTGCTGAAATAACAAAGGCACTGAAAACAAACAGAGAAAGCTGTTATATTAATATTATGGGTTTGACTTAAGAATAACAAAAGGAAGTTCAGAGTTCAAAATTCTGAAACTGCTATTTCAGGGGTCTCTGAAATACAGGCAACACACCGCAGCGAAAACACAACGGGTAAATGCCTACCTGTTGCTCCTCTTTGACAATTAGGTCACTAACTGGGAGACCTTTTGCTCTGTGATTCCCTTTAACACAGTGCTCCACAGGGAGCAATTTAGAGTTTACTGGAGTATCCATATCCAAATATGACACCGTGGCTTCCAACAGCAGCCACACAGGCATTGTTAGAAAGCATATGAGTGCTCAAAATGTCAACAACCATGGAACAAGAAAGACAAATTCATCTAAAGATGGGGGTCACTGCAATGTTTAATATAAACTTTAAAAAGCTAATTGAAAACACTAAAAACAATTGAATTTCTGCACTAAAAACTATGCATAACTGCACGTTGCATGGGGAACTAACACACATTCTTTCTCCCCCACCTAATTCAATTCTTTTATGTTAAATTAGCTAAATTAGAGATGGCCCACAAACCAAACAGCCAACAGTAGAACTTAGCAAAATCAAATTTTTTGACCAAAAACTCTCCAGATCCTTAACCCCGAAAACCTACTGCATTTTCTAGTTTTCTCACAGTAAACACAATGAACCTACAGGATGAGAATAACTTAAACTCTGCATCCTGTCATGACCTTTCTGGTACCTAGATTCTTCCATTCCCCTTCTCCATCCCTGTTCAGCTTTTCCTAACAAAGAAGACAAAGAGCTAGCTCTTCTCATCTTCGTGGTTAAGTACATCTTCAGCTGAACAGAAAGGAGAGCCACCATAACAACAGGATCCTTTATTTGGAAGTATATACAGCTTTTTGGCTGATACACAGGGGATGCCTACTGCTGACATGCTCTCATTACCATTTGGCTGGAATTACTGTGAAAGTATCCAAGGAAATGGAAACAAACTCTAAGAAGGAGATAGGTCAAGATAAGTGAGAGGATGAGGAAAAGGATTAGCTTCAATGGAGTTTATCATCTGATGAATCTTTTGTTCAGAATGTACAGGTGTGTAGGAAAAACACACTTTCTGGGAGGTAAAAATCCCAGAAATCATTCTTTTAAAGGTAAGTCCAGGAAAGCAAAAATCATACTTAATTTGAGACAAACAATTCCATCTCGCTTCTTTTGTACTTCTGTTAAGCTCAAAACTGCAAAGTACTTCATATTTGAAATTTTTTTTAAGTGATGTACCAGAATGAACCTATGACTTACTGCTTTTTACTCTTAATGCACGTCCCTGAAAACAAGCTTTCTATTAGTATCCTCCACCTTGCTTGAGCGGTTAAAAGACACAGGTTGTTCTAAGGGTTCCACCATCGCTGTTCGAACTGCATTTGGGACACCGCAGCTTGCTCACTACCATAACCACGAAACTAAAATACTGGACTGCTGCATAACTGCCCGCACCATTTACAGAGGCACAGCAAGCACACAGTAAGCAATAAATGCAATCCATGTTCAGCAGTGGTGGGTTCACTCACACAGTGGCTAAACACCTACTAGACAATACACCACAAAAAGTGAGATACCCATCACCCTAAAGTACCAATTGCATTTCCACCCATATGACTCACATCTGCACCCTTTTTAAAATGATTCAGCTGGAATGTCAGTCCTCAGATAAGCTGTACTTAAAAATCAGTATTTGAGAGAAGAGGTTATTTGCATCCCTCCTCTACGAAAAATCAAAACTAAGGAAAACAGAGAAACTAGAGACAAGATACCAGGCCATTTGGAAGCCTGGAGCAGGGAGGTTTTGGGGAAGGCAAGACAGCTTCACAGGGAGAGAAGTGGGTAGTAGTTCTGAAAGGACTGCAGTTCTAGCAAAATTCAAACTTTTGAGGGCCAAAGCAGGGGAGATTTGGAGTTGATGAGAGTCAAAGAGAGTTGGTAAAAGAAAAAGGAAGCCTGGGGTAAATTGTCTTGTGTTATATTCAAAACTTGACTCAAAGGCTCACAAGCCCATGGGTTAAGATACAGAAAAATACACTCAACACATTCACACCCAGGGTTTGTGTGAAATACAAAAGAAAATAAAGCATGGCAGGATTACCAGAGAGAACATCATGCACTTGTCAACAGAATAATTTTTCAGACACTGCCTGAATCTTGGAGGTTTAAATGAAAGACTTCGTCTACTAACAATACTCTAATGACTACAGTTATCAACTCTTCCTAATACTTAGGCTGCCTCTCTTAAAGGCTTTGTGATTTCAAAACGAAATATCAATTGGAAAGACATTAAAAGAGCACAGTTAATAAGTTTTAACAGAATGAAACTCAATACAAGAACACTGAAAAAATTGTGAAAATAGATGTACCCTGTAGACTCTCTTCTTAACTCCTACTTCCAGATATTATAAAAGCTTGAGGGATCTAAAGTTAGATTTTTCTACCCTTGAGCAGAATTTATTTGGCACTTACGCTTCGTCATTTTTTTTTTAATCATCCATTTCTTCCTTGTTTGATTAGCTGCCAAGCAGTTTCAACCCCCAGCTTTAAAACAGTTGTCTGGACTAGAACATGCAAACAAAAGAGAACCTCTGCATTTATTAGGATCACACCTGAACAATACTGAAACAGAGTAACACTCTCCAACTCAGTTACAAGTAAAATATAAGTTTGTAAGGAAAGAATGAATGCAGCATTACCAGCTATATCTCAACAATATTCATTCCTTGCTTATACTCTGTTTACCCTGTTTCAAAAGGCATGGAGAGAAAATAACTAGAAACAAATGGCTTTAGTAATAAGCTCCTGATCTATTTTCCTTGGCAGTGCACAGGCTCTAAGTGGTATCAGCAAGGACTAGGTGATGCCATAAGAGAACAGAGAGACTGAGATAGTGTGGGGAAAAGCAGAAGCGAAGCATGGTACTCAAGAACAACAACAAAAATGTCAATTATGCTCTTAGCCTTTTTCAGAACAAAGGAATAAATAAATGAAAGAAATACAAAACTGTTCAAAAGTAAGGTTTAAATACAGTACATAATGGGCCAATAAAGCTCATAATTAGAGTTCAAAGCTTAGAGATCAAATGCAGTTAAATACTTCTAGGAATAGGAAGGCTAATTTCTTGTAATTAAGAGCATATAAAACATGTATGCTTCAAGACATCAGCCATCCAACATCTATTATTTAAAGTGGTCCATTAGGGTGGTACTCAAGTATCCCTCTAAACCATCTGGTGTTAGCTACTGTAGAACGCTGCCATAGTTATCACTTTCTTCTATGCATAGAAGAACCACAACATATCTGTACTTTGCTATAAGCATAAAAGTTCATATAAACTGATCCACGTAGGGCACTTGTTCCCACTGCTTGCTCCCAACATTTTTTAAAAAAAAACATTTGAATGACCAAAATAAACCACAAATAGCCATTTTGAAAGGTAACATGGGTCAAACCCACTAAGACTGGACATGGTTTTCTGCAGTACTTGATTAAACTTACAGATGTCTAGTTTGTCGATTCCAAATGGATTTGCCAGCAGGTAAGTTCACAGCCCCCTTCGAGAACATACTTAAATGCCATCATCACCCATGTTGGCACTTGTCAACTTTAGAGCCAATAGCCTCGTGTATGTACTCTAGTCTTCTGTCCAGCACTTGCAACAACTTTCTTGTGGTCACTTCTAGCATAGATCACTTTGACAATCTACCTCATGACAAATGGTTGGGTTTCCTTGTGATGCAACTGGGCACCAAGTTGTAAAGACAGCCCAGGAGCAGATGGTTGAAAGTGTCTGATGCTGACCTGCCACCAAAGCCAATGTATTATTGAAGAAGAAACCCTTAGATATCTTAGACTGAGGAAGGGAAAAAATGCTGTGGACATCTTTTGAAGACTAAGCTGTCAGAATTATTTTAGAAATGCCTAAGTGGATTGGGGGGGGGGGAATCTAGCCCTTCAGAGTGTGCTCTTAGGAGCTGGCCTAGACTGCACACAGCTCTCTAGGTCCTAAATTAATTGTTGTAACATTTTGCACCATAGATAAGCCTTGATAACCATTTGGTTGAATTCAAGTGCTCTTCACAACTGCCTGTAGCAAAATAATTTGGAATACCCCATCATGTACACATACGTCCTGAAGCTGTACAGACTAGCTGGCGAAGTATTTCCCAGAATGTGCAGAAACGCCATACTTGCACCTCACAAAACTAGGAGGGACTTCCCAACTCTGTGATGGAAGACTGTACTTCGGCAAAAAAAAACACAATAAACACACCAATCTATGTTTTAGACTTGAATGAGAATGTGGACATGGTCTATGAAGGAAATGTGGCTGCATTTAGAGGAGACACCTTTAATACTGAAAGTTGAAAAGAGTTTGAAGGTTTTCACATAGAGAAACATACCCAATACTTGCAGTTTGTAACACAGTTAGGAGTAAATTTAAAGTAGTGGGAAGAGTCACAGTTCCCACAGCAGAATGAACCGTAGGGTGGTTAACAGTCAAACAGCAAGGTTTCAGCACATTCAGAAAGAACAAATGTTCTCCCAAGCCACTGATCAAGGCATTTGTCACAAGCTCATCCCTCCTCTCCAAACATGGCCTTTTGGTACTTGCTGCATTCTCAAAAGTCTGGAAACAAAAGTATATGCTTTCTTCTGACATAAGAATTAATTATATACTACCATATGCTATAAAAAGCATCGTGTTAACTAATAACAATGATTAAATTAGGTTTCCCTTCCACCAAGTAGCTTTAATCTCATTAAAAAGTATCTGGCTCAAAACGTAAAAGTCTCCTCTCTGATACAAACAGCATGCATTTTGAGCAGCAAGTAGGAAGGGGAGAGACAGATGTCTCTCACTTTCCATATTCCCTCTATAATCATGATACTCTCTCTTTACTGACCTAAGGAAAATAAAAACCACACCCCAAACAGTAGCACTGCCCTAAACCACAGAAACAAGTAAGCAACACATTCAAGAAAAAAAAAGAACCACCATTACTCTACCTCTCCCCAGTACTGATTTTACTATGAATTACAGCAAGAATTAATTTATTTCAGTATGGGCTTAACTGCTATTATACTACAAAAACATAACTGAGCTTTACCTTGGAGCTGTATCTATTCATCCTTCCAGTTTCATTCGCTACGGACAAATTTCTCACATATCTCACACACTCCAGCGAGAGTGAGCTACAATTAAAAACTCTGAAATATGAAGCACAAAGCTCTGTTTTATTCATGGTACTTTTGTTTGCCAATTAGTTTGAAAGCAATTCTTACAGTGGGAAGAGCAGCTTGACTTGGTTAAGCTGCCATCTTATACTACACAGTAAAAGGACAGAGGCAAAACCTTATGTAAAAAAAAAGGCACAAAACCAATTGCAGTTTGTGAAGCATCAAGGTCTTCGGTGCTGTTCTAAACTCACAAGGTATACACCGGTGAAACTTTATCAGCTCCACAGGGATGATGTCATCTTCTCCAACAGCCTGTCAGTGAAATAAGAAACAGGTCCTTTCAACATGCAAGAAGGCCCAAACCTTTTGTTTGGTTTTCAGTGCTCAAACCCTCCCTGTTGATAAACTGGCCCTGCGCTCTTTAAAAGAGGGGGGAGAAGGACTGAGCGTTTGAGATGCATTCAGAAGGCAGTCCATGAAAGAGGAAAGAGTTTTGAAATTCTCCCCAGGGCTTTGCTGTTGTAGTTGGTTGGTGAACAGCCGTGGCAACCCCGGGCGCCCCAGGGCATCCCTGTGGCCATGGAGACCCAGGCTTCTCCTGCCTCTGGTCCCTCTGGCTGAGCTTTCGCTTTCCGGGAGGGGGGGGGCGCGGGCGGGGGGAGGGGTTTTAAAAAAAAAACACACACACACACACACACACACACACACAAACGGCAAGAGGCAACATTCAAGCCCATACTGGAACTGGTCCAAAGGAAAAAACCCAAACAAAAACACAAGCCAACAACAAAGATCCACAGATTGGAAAATTGCTGACAACCTAAGCAGTAGGAAGTTTCTGATTATCCAAACGCCATTGTGAAGCCCCATTAAAAAGAAAACAGCAGCTATGGTTGTTCAGCTTGGCCAGGCAAGGAACAGCCGACTCAAACATCCTAAAACAGGAGAGGAATGCACCTTTTTGTCATGCATGAAGAAGGTTCAAAGTAAGAAATTAAAAATACACTTTTCCCCTCCACAAAAGAAAAAAATATCACAAAACATTTTCTCTAAGCATTACTTCAGTGCAAAGAGCAACTGTGCATACGAGAAGACATTCCTACTCTTTCTTCTTCTTTTGAAAATGATACTTTAATTTCTACAGCAGCGGTACTTCAGGTTAGTTTTTCGCATTCTTTTTTCTGAAGCCTTTCATTGCTCTTCGCTGGTACAGCAAACGCCCTGCTAGCTTTTACGTTTAAATACATGCTTCAAACAGTTTTCAGGTTATTTGGGTTTAGACAGAGAAATCAGCCCCAGATGTTTCACTGAGAAGGTTTTCCACCAGGAAATTCATGGCCCTTCCAGATGTCTCGGACATCTAATAGTCCCAACTTATTTTTCCTACACAACAGCCATGAATCTCTTCTTTCCAACAAGTTGCTTATGGGATTATTATCAATGTATCCATAGGTTATGGGCGCAGATCACACCAGACGGATTTAGGATCATTTAACAGAGTGAGCAGCAATTAAGCCTTCCTAGTTCTTGCATCTTAGAAATATTTTACATATTCTCTATCCTTGCTTAGCATACTAAGGCAAGCAAAATTTGACAGAATGAATATAATTTTAAAAATTACATGAAGTAGGTCAAAATAAGGGCTTGTTCCATTTCTGTAAGCCTTGTAAAATACTGTTTTGAGTGAACAGTCTTGCTGTAGCTTTAATGATATGAAGATCTGTAAAATATCTGTTAAGTAATAAGATGCAGAACCCTGATGTTTATGATTTTTCAGTAGCTATTATGTCGTGCATCTCTCTGCTTTTCCTCATCAAGAAGTACCTTTCCAGTGTCTTGTAGGCAATAACCGCTGCCTCTTTCTCCCCACCAGCACAGGGACTAGCTACCTTTGCTAACATTGTCTCTGTACCGCAGTTATCAGCCATCTTCTCTCTCAGATCATTTAGTGTGTTAACATGATCCAGTTAAGCTATCAGCAAGCATTACCGACATTCAGGCCTGAATGCTCCTACTTCTATTTCAGACCTGAGTAAAGGCTCACATACCCATCTAAGAAAAGAACACTACTTCTCTTTGCAGCTTTGTCTTTTGCTTATTTTAGACTTTTTTTCCTCAGAGAGTGGCACAAGAATTCTAAGCAACGATGGGAAGAAAAATTAATATCACATGCTTTTTCTTAAATAGGAAATACGTCAGCTGCCATCTTGGGCAGCACTATACAGGACTGGGTTCGCAGGTTTATTTAACATACTGTAGCCTGATTATTGTGGCGGCAACACCTCCCGCTCCTCATATACAGGCATAATTCCCACAGAAGATACTGGGACTGCACATGGCCACCTGTAGGGACAGATTCTGTGCACACAGATTTCTCAGATTGCAAAAAAAATATATTAGGAAATACCAAACAGGAAAAGATGTGGGTCCTGATTTGTGGGGAGCAAACAAAAAAAAGTAAAGTGCTCTCCCTCTACTGGAACGAGAGTCAGACTCATCATAATCATAGCTATACATTGACTTCTCATTCTCACCATAAACCCAGCTCTTCCACAAATCTGCACACACAGTCATCTTCAATATCTCCTGCGTCTCAGAACAAAGTAAAAAGCTCTGGCAATCTAGCTTACAAGCATCTGCTCAGAGTATGTAATTTTGTTTAGCTCTAAAGGAAGTTTGTTCTTGTCTCAATTCGCTGTTTTCCCTTGAAACATACTGAACGTATTCAGAGAAGATAGTCTATTTAAAAACAAAGACATCATTCTGTTAAAGATTAATTGTAAGAAGGCATATCTTAAACTGCACTAGCAAAAAATTTAAACATCTTGATTTTATGTTTACTGGGGCATGAAATACTTTTAGTACAAGAATGAAATCTATATATTTCTTTTACTCTATTCTTTTCCATTTAGACATAATGTTTATAATAAGAAATTGCACTGGTAAGTACTCTGGATGAGTAACTGCAAGCCCTTTGCACCAATAAGAAAGTTAATACACACGATTCATTTGTCCTGACTGCTCTTCCAGAACCATATGAAAATATTGATTACTAGTGAATAAATATAGTCCTTCTTTAGAAACAACTTATTTAATAATTGGGGTAGGGGGTTGTAAACAGCCTACGGTATAGATCTGCAGTCAATTTCTACTATACTTTGCAATTGTTATGTAAGTGGTAACCTTGTCCTGACACTGGAGGGGAACCACGACACAAAGTTCAGCATTGCATACAAAAGCCAACACGTGACAGACAGCAAAGCTTTGCTTTGCTGTTTAAGCTTATGTAGGATCTCTCAACCCCAGCATTAGGCTCTCCCATTAGCTTTGGCAATGCTGGTTTTCCTGTTTGTAGTAGACCAGGGGAGCAAAAATCCTCCTACAGACACTGTTTGCAATCTTGGCCACCACAGGCACTGGATCCAAAGTTTCAGGACCTTGCCTGGTCTCTGCCTACCTCCCTCCTCCTACCCCCTTTGCTACACTCAACCTAGAAAGACGGCCTGTGACCACAGACCCCCAAAACTCAAAAAAAGCTGAGGTTAGTGGGTCCTGGCACAGACAGTCCCTGTTCCAAATTCAACCTTCACATCTCCAGTCTCACCACGGGCTGCCTGGACAGAGGCCGGAGCAGCAACCGCCTCAGCCTCTGTTAGGCAACAAACTGGGAGTGTGAAATGGTGAGAGGCTATAAAGGCACAGCTGGCTGCTCTCCTCCTGACACCTGTCAGCAAGGGAAAGGTTACAGCCCACACCACAAGGGTGTAAGGCCACATCAGCTAAATAAGAGCTACATTTTGGGTTGGGTGGGTTTTAATTCATTTGAATTCTAGCAGACTCGCTTCATTAGCTTGAGTTTTGGTTTAACACCTGACATGGTCCCCAGCGACCTGGTGTCAGTTCTTACAGGAAAGGCGGTCAGAGGCCAGCCTGTGCCACAACCAGTGAGACCTACAGCTCCTCAGGTGAACTAAAGCACTAGTGGATTAATGATTTCATGTGTTGGGCATATGCAGCAACTTTTTTATCCCAACAGTACTGAGATGGTCTAGATTTTAAAGATATTTGTGCACCTTAATGGCCCTGTGAGGTGTGGGGGGAGCAGGGTTCCCTGCTAGGCAAAGGCAACGGTCCAAGTGAGGGGGTGACAGAAACAGCTCTCAGTCACTCAGTTTGGTGAGACACCAAACCAGAAAACTGAATCCATTAAAAACCAACAAAGCTTACGTAGCTTTAGGGCACAGAGGGTCACGTTGCAGAAAGGCATGTAAGAGCACCTCAGCATATAAATGAAAACATAACATGACTGGGGTGAGCCAGGCGTCCCTCCTTCCCTCCTGCCACAGCCTTGGTTGGAATTTGGCATTAGGTAACACAAGTCACACCTGAGAACAGTGGTACATTTAGCACAAAATATTCCAGGGATTCTTTTTGCCAGTCATAGACCTTTTTGTACACTGTGATCATCTTGCGAAGAGTGGAATCAAGTCATTCAGTAATGTCCATTCCTGAAGGGTCAGCCCTGATTGCTGAACTACGGTGTCATGATAACAAGCTGACCCTCCTTTGCCTGGAAAGGACATAGTTGTTGCCAAAACCTCAACAGAATGATGAGAGAAAGGAATCTATGTTCATTACTGTCTATGGTTAAACTTGTGCTGAGAGTACTTTTGGTTTACAAACCACTCTGCTGAGTTACCCTTAACCATGTCAAGCTTCATGCAGCTCTATAATCTTTGGTAACACTTTGTTTGCTTGCAAACCTAAAACAATATAAAAAATGCAACAAATTCCATGCAAAGCCTATAGCAGTTGCTGGCTGACTGTTACACAGGCCTAAATGATGGCTCGTGACACAACAGCCGTTCCAGTACCAAGTAGGGTGTATTTTTTTTCCAGGAAGGAGAAAAAGCAGAACTATCAAGTTCAGCAGACAAGTACAAACCAGAAGCTGTTTAGTCTTATATTATGAAGACTGAATAATTTGACAGCATGATCAAAGCACACTAACGAAGGTGTAACAGACAATAAAAGTACATAATCACAAGAAAAAGCAGGATAAAGGATGCATATTAGTTGTGTTCAAAAGGCACTAAGTGTCCATTCAGTAATCAAATAATATCTACAATATGTTTTCAAGTACCACCTTAGTTTTGGATAATAAAATAATTATGTAAATTACACTAGGACAATTACCACAGAAACTTACTGCTTAAGCCATTGCTTCACTATAAAAGACTTCTCAGAAAAATAATGTTAAAGAGTCCAGCTGAGCTGCATATTAAGGTCATACTCATGGCCCACTACATCCACTTCAGATGACTCAAACTTCTAAGAAAAATGCCTCCTCTGACCCATATGTAGAAAACCACAGTGGCAATAGCTAAGCAACTAGGAAAATGGCTTCCAAGTACCAGTCATCCATCACCGTGCTATGGAGACACACAGAAAAAAACCAAAATCACTTTTGTAAGGTCTGGTCTGGAGTCAAAGTATTACCCAGCACTGTGTCATCAAGAGCATGGAGAAAATATCCTCACCTCTGACAACCACACCTTTACAATCTGGTAAGTAAGACTAAAATATATTTGCATTGAGAGCACCTTACACATCAAGAGAGTCTCTCACTACATATACCAGTGTGTTCCTTCAACAACAAGTATTTTTGCAAGCAAATCTCTTCCCATCATTCATTTTCTATGGTGTCACCCAAAAACTGAGGGTGGCTCAAAAGATCTTGTTTCCAAATCAAATGTTAAGATTAATGCAATATTTTTATTTAGGTTCTGATTTATATGTTCCTTCTTTACTTGTCTTCCAATTTAAGCAACTTAAATCGCTAAAGCAAAAATGTATACTGTTTTTTAAACCGAGTTCCATACAACTCAAAATATCACTAGCATTCTGATAGGAAACACAACAGTTAAAAGGCTCCTAAGTCCATTTAAAAAAGCACATCCCAAAGGCAAGTCTCATTAACACCTTCCCTGTGTGAACTATGTAATTCAACATGCCAAAACTAGGGTGATCACAGCCTGTGTCATATTGTCAAACATTGCCACTGTCCTGTACATTTGTATTAAAAATAGAAAATCAGTGTTGAATAGTCCACTCAAATGTAACAGTGACAGTGCTCTCCTGAAAGATCAGAAACAGAGACACAGGTCCCTTCAGGCAAAGGAGGAGATTGAACATGGGTAAGAGCTCTGTCTCCAAATCTACTGCTTAAGCAGGTATTGACATCAATATCATGACAAATTCTGTAAAACCTTTCATCCAAGAAACTTTTCCAACAAATGTTCAACTAACTGCTTTCAAATACGTGAGGTTTACACTCATGAAAAAATGGTCCATAGTCCATCCAGATACAGTTCTATCGCACTAGCTGGGCACTTTTACTACATTGAACTAATATATTAAAACCATAACTTTGAAACATGTTTCATCTAAGATACATTAAAAAAACACAATTTTCCTCACAGCAAACTTAGATACTTGCTGCTATGACACTGATTAGACTGAGACATCAGTATTTTTCCTCCAGACCAATAAAATAGCTGGATACGTGAAATGAGTTGTGAAAGTTTTCTCAGGGGCTGGCTCAGGTATAACACTTACTTTAGGGAAGATGGAAAGACTTAATATTTTTTGTTCCAAGCAACAGACGTACTTTTTTAACCTTGTTTTCACTTACAGAAGCTTGAAGAATTTAAAGACAGCAAAATAATTCCCCTGCCACCAAATCATAAAATAACAGAGTAAGTACAAACCTATTTTCTCCTAGACAAGAATACAACAAGGTGCCAATAAAAGCTTGCTCATCAGCTTAGTACTTTGTTTTGCTTTGTACAGCTTTAGGAGACTATGTTAAGGGCACAATAAAACACCCAAAGGAGAACTGCATAAACAAAACATTAACTCTAAAATCTGCCAGCAGCAATACCAGTATTTAAACCTCATGCCAATTTTGCCATTAGGAGACATTCCACTGAAGAGCTTCTCCTGGAATCCCAAGCACTGCTCTCTTCTGCCCACCCACCCACCCGCACCTGCGCCCGAAGAGCTGACAGCCCATGTTCCAAAACCTCTTGTGTTTCTGGGAAGAAGGAATGGCTGTTGTCCAAGAGTTAATACAGGAAAGAAAATATTTTTTTGCATTCCCCATTCTGCCACAAGTGTGCATCCCAGGGCAAGGTAGGCTTTGTCTGTATTACAAGGGGTTTTTTTGTTTTCTCCTTCTGCACTAGCGTAGTAGCTCTACCAGTTCTATCCGTCTGCATATAAGGGCTTCAAAGCTTTAACTCTCCTCAACCTCAAACAGAAGCTCTTCAGTCAGTGATCTCAAAAAATTACAAGTCATATTTATGCTACCCAGTGCAAGCATCTCTGCAACTAACAGTACATGTTTCCCAACTGTAACTAATATGGGCATGAGTACACAAGGCTTTCAATATTATGCTTTAATACACAAATGTATTTTCATTACTAGGTTATCATTTTGTTAAAAATGCAGGTTACAGCAGCACCCTTTTCATAGACAGCCCTCCAGAAATTACTTCTGAGAATCAAGAAATTACACTACTATTTCCAGGTTTTAAATAAGCAATTTTCTTGAGAAACTACTGCCTCTCTCTCCAGGCTAGTTTTCTTGCACCATTACCTACAGTGGAAGAAAGAAGTAAGCCTTCGTTACTTGAGACAGCTGTCCATGCACAAAATACCCATCACCATGGTTTCATCCATCAAGAGTAACAAAGTAATTATCATCAATGGCCAAAATCTGTCTCCTTAAGGAGGCTGACTCACAGTGATCCACAAACCACTGAGCTTGCCCCTCCAGCTATAGTGCGGACTACAATACTAAAAAAACCAGCAAGAGGAAGGGTAGGAAGGACAGAAGGCAGGACCATTGTTTCACTACGTGGGCCTTTGTAATTGCCCAAACACCACGATGTGTTTGTATAAACATTCTGTGCCCGGAGATGTGCACTCACCTCCCTTCTCTGCAACAAAAACAAACTGAACACAGTAATTAGCTTCACAGCATCTGATTAAGGAAATAGGTTTTTCCATTTCCATTAGTAGCTCATAAAGGTGAACACTAATATGAGCGCCACTCAGGTTAGTGCCCAGTGGTGACAGCTTTACAATCAAGCCAAAATAGGTTCCACTGCAACAGCAAATATGAGAGTAAAATTCCGCGGCAGGACAGGCACAAGGTTACACAACTATGCTGTCGGAGGCAATGGCAAGAACACTCATGCCAAATCACTCATACACTTCCCCAAGCAGCTAGTTACAATTTCTCACAAAGAATCCTATCAATATTTAACAGAGATATCAAAAAATAAACAAGGGTTTCAGTTTGCTAGAACAGATTCTCCTGCAAAATGTCTTGACATAACACCTATTCACAAAGTCGCAACTGACAAAGTACAGTCTACAAGAGATACTAAATTTGGCTAACAGCCTGCTCACGATTGTATTCCTCTTTCTAGGCCAGGAAAACTTTACAGACCTGCCTTCCTTTTTTTTCTTCTTCTCATGTACAATCACCCCAACACCAGCCTTTGGTTCCCTTAGGAATCTGCCTTCAGAAAGAATTCAAACCATACAAATTATTAGTAGCCACATGGAAATACAGCATGAGATCAGTCACTTTTATTTAAAACCGTCAAACAGCCAGCCTGTTAAAAAGTAACATGCGAGCATGACTTCAACTTCAGTATTAACCTCCTGTGACTCCCCTACAGAACACTCTTCAGTCTTGACTCAACTTACTTAGAAGAAATAGACAAATAACCAACATGAGAAAACAAAGGTAGGTATAACATTGCTTTGATTGCATCTACATATATACATAATCACCCAAGAAAGTAATCATTTTATTTATTTTCCCTTCCTTGATTTTAACATCCAACACAGAGACTGAGTACTTGGCAGCCTGCATTCCATGCCAGTTCCTTCAGAAGAATTCACTGAGGAAAAAGGTTTTTTTTTTTCTCCATTTGGTTTTTTTTTTTTCCATTTGAATATTTCTCCAAACTATATTTGATGAGTTGGTGCTTAATTATCTCAGAGATATAGATTACTGTTTTTATTTCAAGAAATCTAATTTGGTGGATGAATAACACGAGAGCATAATTTTAATCAATCTCCCTTGAGACTTCTTAAAATAACACTAGCTGATGACTACTCGCGAGATAGCAAGCTATTCTCCCCTCGTCAGCTGCATATATCTTCCTGAAACATTTGCTGAAATCAGTGACAAACCATAACAACATAAAGGAAGTAAACAGAGCTCAACTTACACTTCACTGAAAAATATTTCTAATCTGCTTTTTGTCACTCAAATAACACCTAGCCATAACGATTTCCAAATGCTGTGGTCTATTACCAGTAGCTTTCCCACAGAAGCAACATGAATCTAAAGAATGATTTTAAGGCAAGAGCATTCTTTCAGCAGCCTACCAGAACTATTGAAGAATTTAATACAGTAGGTCAGTTACTTGAGGTGTAACCGTACTAGCCAACTTCATCAAGCTAAGAAAATACTTTGTTCAACCATAAAATCCTAGAAGTCGCTGGACAACATTCTGCCTATTGCCTTTGTCAACTTCTAATTATGTCATATTACCAACAGCCAAAGCAGAGCACAACTGATAGCGTACAGCGTGTCCAAGTAAAGCCTATTTTTAGCCTGCAATTCAATCAGCACTCTTACAACAGCTAGGATTAAAGCCCAAGACAGCCACGTTGCTGTATATAGGCCAATGCAATTACATGTTGAAACATGTTGAGTGAACGTGATGGTAAACTGGAGTCAACGTTGGGAGAAGCAGCACACAGCAGTTGCTCTGTGCTAGCGGATCCCTTTATTGGCAGAGCGTACGCTCGCATCTCACCTGTCTTGATTAATAGTCCACAAAGGAAAACATTAGAAGAAACGACAGTTTTACTCCAATTCCTTTCAATATAATTTAGCACTCATGAAAGAGACAACATTTTGGCAACCCTGAAAATCAATATCCTTTTACCTTCATTGGCAGCTGTTCAGATGACTTAACATTGTCAACACTAAAGCAGCCCACTTCAATCCTGTGCTGAAAGTACTGCCAATGAGGAGACAACTCAGTCCTCACCCTGCATGCTCCTGAACTTCTGTGCTAAGGCAGCAGTTACAGGACCTGTTTTGAAACAGCATTTGCAAGGATGCTTTTAAATATCTGTCTTTTGTAACACTCAAAATAATCAAAATATTTTAAAATTTCTATTCTTCAAGCCAAGAACTTTATACATTCAAGCGTTAACTCTTAATTAAAAATGTTAAGCTCTTGCTGTCTTTTTAATCTTCAGGAGTCACATTTTCAGGCTTTTCCCCTGCAACTATACAGACTTTAAAAAAAAAAAATTAAAAAACCTAATCTTGCTGTGTAACAGACAGCTTCAGACTTAGGACCTAATGTTTTGAGACTATCAAAACAAAAAAAGTGACACCACAATGCGATCACTTATCCTCTAGGATATAGCTAAATGATCTATCAAACCAGAATGACTTTCATACACTAACACTGGAGCTGAATACAAACTAATGACATGGGGAAGAGTAAGGCTGTGTTTCATTACCAGTTTCCCAGGACCATTAATCTTTTTTGATAGAGCTTCTGAAAAGTAGCCTAAGCAGTATTCTCTTCCTCTTCATCTTTGTACAGATGAACATTAGCAGATGTTTAATTCAGACCCCTTGATAAGAGAAAGAGAGACTACAAGAAACATGTACGTGTTTGAAGACTTTCAAGTTCATCACACATATAAATTAAGGCATATCTAATCAGCAAAGTAAGAATATCTGCATCTTGAGATAATTCTCTCCACTATCACAAGCTTCCAGAGTTCAAACTTACTACAGGTGGTTCTTTCTCCGAAGGGCACTTTGAGTGCTGATTACTTCTCTTCAGTAAGTGAAATAAAAGCAACAGAAAAACTGAACTCTGAGAATCTGAATAGTAAGTTCAGAAACTCAAAGATATGGCCATACACTAAGTTTAGCATGAATTCACATTCATAACCGTGGTGGCTTTTTTTACCCACATTTCAAAGCCAAGCAAACACGGTCCATCAAGAAGACAGAAAACCTAAAAGCATAATTAAGTAACATCTGAACCAAGAAACACAGCCCAAGTCTCAGAAACTATACTCCTTTACTTTTGGAAAGATCAGGATTTTCTTCCACCACTTCCCCCAACAGCATTCAGCTTCATCAGAAAAATGGCTCATTTTCCTTCTTAAGCCAAAATTCAGTCTAGAAGAAGCTCATCTACAGTAACATACACGTAAGGCAGAAAACCACCATACAGTAGCTGAAACAGTACTGCAGACAAGTTAACTTTCTAATTAGGCTAAAAAAAAGCAACAATTGAACTCAGCATCTAAACAAGAACATGCTACCATCTATAAGGCAAGTATAACAAATCTAAATGTATTACTTTCAATAACTCAAGCTCACTTCTGTTCAAAAATGTGGAAAGGGGACATAAACAAGCAAACATAACAAGGAGTACTACAATATAAAGTGAAGGCTGCATAAAACAGGAAGGGAGTACTTGGCGTCACAGGCAAACAAAACTGTGGATACTAAATCCAGAAGAGTTGCGCTTCTTTTTGCCTTGTATGGCCACAATACAAAAATGACTCATGTATTATAATCAAACCAGAACAAAAAATTCACAGTAAAATGAGAGTCCTTCAACTGTGACCAGCAATGACCATTGCAATATATTAATCACTTAGAATACTAACACAAGTTAAATCAGTCATGTCTATCTGAAATAAAATACCATGTTTTACTTATACCCTGCTTTTCCACTTGTGAATAAAGCCTGCCTACCTTACTGGCAGTCACTGGAGAGTTACAGGCCTTCTGCATTTACAAGAGAAGCTTGACTCAACTGGTAGCATGATACAGAGTACTTGAAAGAATGAATGATGAAAACAAGGAAGAAACATATGTAGAGACTGAAAAGCACAAACAGTGTAATTTGCCCTAGCAGCACCTTTTCTTCCTCAAGCAGTTTTTCAAAAAATACCCATTTTCAAATCGTATTACCATTTCCCATAAAGATGACTAAAGGAAGGAGTTAGACGAAATGTGCCTCATGAGGGAAACTTGAAATTCAGAGGGCACTAGCCTTAGGACCAACAGACTTTCATAACCAGAAACAGGTGTGTGAGCATGCAGCTCACCTGCTTTCCTTTGAGCTCACCAGTATCAGGCTTCTTAGTCCTTGCACCCTTTTGAAAGTGACCAAGTTAAAAAAAAAAAAAAAAAACCACCACCAAACACCACCACCACACCAAATCACAAAGAAAATCCCACAAATTCACTTATTTTTGATAGGCAGTGGTCAGTCACAGAGACCCTCACTGCCTCTGAAACAGGGCAGCACAGATAAACCTCAGTTTCACAAATCTCCCCTTTCTTCCAAGGGCCACAGGAAACAGCACCATTTTCTTTCTTT
This sequence comes from Sula dactylatra, assembly GCA_013389905.1. Lineage (NCBI taxonomy): Eukaryota > Metazoa > Chordata > Aves > Suliformes > Sulidae > Sula > Sula dactylatra. The sequence goes on from WEKW01009886.1 coordinate 448,658, forward strand.
CTTTCTCCCCCTCCTTTCTTATTCCTCCTTCTTCTCCAGCTGTTCGTTGCCTATAATTGCTCAGGCCCTGCAGGATTGCTACACTTCTCAGGTGCAAAGAATAAAGCTCAACATGTATCCTTAATTCTCTGCCTGGCAAACCTGGGATGGTCTCCCCCACCAGACACACCAAGACTTCCCATAAAGAGGGCAGAGGACTCCAGATTTTTGCAAGCCAACTCCCTCACAATGCTAGAGATGGGGGCGAGAAGGAAGGAACTTTTTGTGCATGGAGCCAAAGGTCACGCTCCAGTAATAAACAGAGGATAGATATGTAGCTCTTTCAATTTCTCCACTTCCCAAAAAACGCCAAGTGTTTCTGAGTACTGAAATTCTATTTGTGTCTATCCCACAACTAGAATAGGGTCATCACTTTGGAGGAAATTCAGAACTTCTGTTCCATTCTGACAAAACCCAGCCACAAGTCCCTGTTTGGCATTTCACTAGCACAGCTGAGATTCCTGTTGGTATCCTGATTGCATGCCCTGCTATTATTCTTCCTTGCAAACCTTGCTGTGTAATAGCTTTGCAGTAATGAAGTAAGAAAACAGACAGGATATACTTTTTCAGCCAGCCTTACCTTGCATATGACCCTTGCATGAGCAAACTAGCTGGCACAGCTATAAAGAGCTGCAGCTGCCTCCTTTGCCAGCCCCCAAATCATGCTAGGTGGTTCACAACGAACATGCTCAGCAGCCCCGCCACAGAGCGGCCAGGAACTTCATCTTCTCCTTGCTGGTAACAGAGCCACCAGAAAAAAGCTAGTCACAAAATCCCAAGCAGCTACTTAACCTGTGAAGCTGTTACATGTGGCTGCAATAGTATATTTACAATTCTAAAGAAAACACTTATTTTCTAAATTTCACTTACAAAGGTTGAAGGGCTGATTAGTAAATCTGAGGCAACTAGGTTCAGAGAACAGTGCTGAAATGTCTCGTATTTTTATTTTTGAATCAACATCAATGTTACAATTATACTTTTTAACTGGCATAGTCTGTAATTTCTAAAAGCAGAAGATAGCGCAGAAACCAAGATGAAGGCATAGCTTGCTTTCTTTCCTAAAAAGGGAAATTCAAGCTATCTGTAAGTGCATTTTATTCCAGTATAATCATGCATGCTATATACAAGAGGAAAACTGTATTGCTTTATCTGTATCAGTAGAGTTAAGGCAATACAACTGGTTTATGTACCCAAAGCACAAGATACAGCTTATCATTTTTGTGGCTGACTACCATAAACCTTCAAACCATACACACCCCTCCACTACTGCATGTAATCATGTGTACCTGACTTGACTTTGTATTACAACTTATTTATGCAGCTTTTACTCATCTTCTTGATATCAAGAGTTTAACTGTTAGTAAACACAAGGCAACACTGTCCAAGTCTCGTTTTTCCAAGTATATATACTTTGCCTTAAAAACCAGTCTAGAACTATGACTAAGAGAAGATGAAGCTGCTTTTTCAGTCACCCCACTTGTTGCTGTTCAGCCTACGGAGCACTAGCATGTAAAATGATGACCTATATGACTAAAAGATTAATAATAATGCATTGCCCCTGTTTGGCAATAGCAATGAGGCATCCAGGATCAAACTTAGCAGTTTTCCAGGATTTTGTAATTCAAATAAATACTCTACTCGCAAAATGGATAGAGGGTCAGTTTAGAAGTATGAATACTAAAGTCAAGTAGTCATACTGAAAGTAAAGAAAAAGGACTAAGCCTTTTTTTTTTTCGTTTATTTTTAAAGCATTCTTAAAATACTGGAAATGACAGAATTACTTCTTTTTAAGTGTTTGGAATTGGAAACTGCCATGCTTTTTTTTTAATATATATGTGTTAAGCTGATGACATGTGGAAAGTTAACTTTCAAGTCTCACTCACCTGTACTTCAATAGTTTCATATGCCAGATGCTTGCAGATGTTTCTAGGTAGCTGGGCCTACTAGAGAGCTCACTGCTACTTTTGTCCCAACTTGCTCCTCTGCTAAAAATACATAACAACATTCCTTGCTGTCTTATTAATAACTGTAATACAATATAAAGTTAATACTAATATAATGCAATCCAGGTGGTGTGGAAAGTGATGACAGAGGTGTAGTAGGCTGGCATTCTTTCCTCTAAGTCGGTAATGAAGTAATAACTTAGCACATGGGTACAGCCTACTGATGCACTGTTTACCAGAGAAGGTGTATAGCCCCAGCCCAGACCACTTGGGGTCACTGAAAAATACATGCCACTTTTTGAAAGAGTAGAGGTACCAGCCTGTCCTGGCTGAATTCTGGTGAGAGAAGTGGACTGCAAAACCAAGTAGCATTGGCATAGATGATGATGTGATGGATGGGTGACTTACAGCCCGACTGCCTTGCATACAGTTGCACAAGGGTTGTAATACTCATCCTGACAACGCAGTGAGTGAGATCAAACAGAAAGAAAAGAGACTCTCATTTAGACCCTAATTACTGGTAAGGAAGGACAGCTGTGCAGGCACTGGAAAGAGAAAACTCTTCCTGAAAGATTTCAGAACTTTTGTTCTTGTTTGGGACAACACAGGAAGAAGAAGAGATTGCAGCATGCCAGGTCGCACATCTTTCTCTGGCCATTCCTCCACCAACAGGGATACAGACTGAAGTCATCTTAGGCTCTTGCTAACTGAAGCCATTAGCAATCTTCATACAACAATTTTGGAAAAATTCAGAAGAAAGGAGGTATCTACAACTGATTTTGAAAGAAAACATCAAAAGTTGTAACTGCAAGTACAAGACTTGAGGTACGATAACAGCAAGGTCTAGCTTCTTCCTATTCATCTCCTTTGTTTGATTACAAACCTCCAGTAAACACATGGTGATGCAGGTTTCCAGAGCCTCCATCTGACCAATCTGTGATTTCAAAATGTAGCGGTACCCTGAGAACTACCAGCACGCTCGCTCCCATCATTCTTGACACTGAGCTCTACAAAGACTCTGGAGCTATGAGCAGCCAAGCTGAGACACTTGCAAGAGAGAATTGTCAAATTCAGGAATGAGATCTCTGGGATAGGTCTGCTCCCCTGCTTTTACAATATAGCTTTTAAGCCTCAATCAAACAACTGAGCTGAACTGTAACTTGCCGGAACTATAACTTGTCAGAAGAACATTGCAAGAACTTCAAAGACCTCTTATATTGAACCGCCAGAGATAAAGCCCTGCATTTGACAGTTACTTTGTATCTGCTGTATGGGTATCTCTGCTCCTTTGAAGCCCCACACCGCAGAAGACAATAAGCTGCTGGAGACTGGGCAGCTTTTCACAGTTGTGCTTTTGGGTGGGTGTTTTTACTCCCCCAGAAGAGTGTGTTTCACACAGGACTCTGATGCAGCTTGTGCTTTCAAGTCAGAAGACAGAGCTGGATCCTACCCTCGCTGCCCTCATACATACTCCCCTAGAAAATGCAAGCACACACAACCACTGCAGGGTCAATCTCTTGAAGCACAGGATCTTGTCAGCTCCAGAAACACTTAGCTAGATCCAGAACATTTTGGAAACCTATTGGAAATAACTGTTGTGTTAAATCCCCTCTTCTCTCAAAGGAAGAGAAAGGGCTGATGTCCACCTGCCTCAGGGAAAATATGAAAGACCTAGGCATCTTGGAGTCATAGAATCATTTAGGTTGGAAAACACCTTTAAGTCTGTTGACAGCCTCGACCAAAATATTCCCCAGTCCTCAGCAGCAGCACTTGCCAAAGATATCAGCCAGTTTCCCCTGCCTGTGGGTTCATTTTCCCTGGGCAATGATGATATTCCAGTTTCCATCTTCTACTCTTCAGCTCCCATGAAGAGCGTAACAACCAACCCAAAAATGTTCTCTTCAGAGAACAGCTGTTCTGTTTACTGCTACCTCCAGCAGGAACAGGATCCAAACCATCCTCTCTTCTTCTGCTCCCTGCCTAGCCTCTGTGCACCAAGGCGTTTCTTAATGCCACCGTGCTTCAAGGCAACCCAGGGAAAAGGAGCCAGTTGGTAGGTTTTCTGAGGGCAGAAAACCTGAGGTTGATGCCAGGATATAGCCTGGCACTGAGTTCAGTGCCAGAGCTGAGCTCCATGCCTGGACAGAACCCAGTGGAACAGCCCCTGCTATCAGTTTACATCACACCATGCCCCAGACTCAGCCCTGGCTTTAATCTACGGCTAAATCACAGCAGCTGAAGACGGAAATCTGGATGGTTTCTTCATGAATGAAACTCCCGAATCCCTCTAGTGCTCATTGGATTTATTTGCTTATACCACTGTTTCTTGAATGACACCATTCCTAATTACAAATTCTTGGAAGAGATTTAAGCACAGAAGTTGCCTCCAGTTTTCTCAGAGGGAACAGGAGGTCAAAACAACGATCCTTAATAGCACTATGTCTCCCCTTTCCACCATGATCACCAGTACACCATACACACTGTGAGATTATTTCCATTACCACACAAACTATTTCAATTATATTTTCTTGATAAATTAGATAGCATGATTTCCTATATTACTGTAGACATGTATTTCTTACAGAGCTGCCCCAACACTGAACAGTACTGTGGGATATGAAAACAGAATATGGCAACATACTCAGTATGCTGTAATTATATGAATAAGTCGTAATGAAGAAGATCTCTAAAAAAAGCACACCACTTGACATCGGCCATGTGTGTATATCCACTCTCCTGAACGACCCTGTGTCAGCAAGTCATAAGTATCAAGTAACTCAAAGCAATTCAAAACCAACAAACCCAAAGTACCAAATTAGATTCAAAGTGCATTACTGGCACTGTGCCTGAGCCACAAATTTAGATCCAGTTCTGAATTTTCCCAAGGTTCACAGAAATGGGCAAAAGGGACATCTGAATTCAGAGTCCAGACTAGATCCAGTTCTTGTTCATGCAGCAGAAAGTAAGAGAGACCTAAAATCTTCAGAAACAAAGCAGTAAAAGCCAAATCCAAAATGGCACTTTGGGCAGTCAAATCAATATAAGCAAACCACAAAAGCTCTGCAACGTGGCTTAGTTACTCAGCAAGAATTTGTAAATGTGGCTAAAAATACCATAACAGAACTTGTGGTACTTCACTGCATGGGCAACTAAGATGGTGTGTCACCATCTAGCACCAAGGCACCTGAAACCACGAGAGATACCCAAGGCAAGTGGTTCCCGAGAGCAGTGCCCTGCCCCGTGGGTTTCAGTTCAGCACGTGGGCACCGGGCCGGGCACACCTGCTGCACACACAAGGCAGAACTGAGCACAGCCCAAGGTACAGCAAGCTGTTTCATCCAGAGATACGGCTGTAGGGAAAGGTGTGTGCACAGAGATAAGCAGGGGAAAAAAGGGTGAGGGAGGAGGTTACAATTAGGCACCGAATTCCAAGCGAAAGAAGGATTGCAGACACTTTTCTTCTTAGTTTTCCCTATCAACTGGTTTAGGTGCTCCAATTCATCCAGATACTTGATGCATGCAGGGCAGTAAAGCCCATCCTAGCCAGCGTTCGTGGAACTCAGTCACCTAACTTTGCTGTGCTCCCCCACAAGGATCTAAAAACATTGCCACGCAGAAGACACTTCATAGATCTAGCCTTGCTTCCAGACTCAAGTAGACTTGTAAGTTTGAAGAGAAGAAGTAGTAAACCCAACATATGATATCATGTTGTACTTCCAAAGAACTGGACTAAAGAAATGCTGCCCTTTGGAGTCAAACCATAACATTTGTTGGTTATGAAAAAGCTACTAATGACATACTATGACAGGTCAGAATGTCAAAGCATTTTTCATTTGAGTTTTAAATGGTTTTCGTAATAACTGTTTACAATATTTAACTTACAATGACTTGCAATATACAAGTTATTTCATTAACTACAAAAATATTGTCGTCACTACAAATTTCAACTCAGCAATGGTGAAACCTGACACCCACTGTAGTAAGCTGGATTCCCGCTACTGACTTCTCTCTCTCAAGTACCTCCCACAGCAGTACATCATCTACGAGGTGTACAAACCAGCCAGTGATTTGAAGGCAGCAAGTTGGCACCTCTGTTCAGAGAATAAGTGAATATTCATGTAAGTCAAAAGATGATGACTTAAAAACTGTTGAAAGAAAACTAGCATCGATCATTTGAACTCGCTGGCAAAAATGCCAACAGTTCATAAGATTTCAGCAATAACTTAGACATCAGCATTACTATGTATTTGAGCTATAAACTCCTAAGTCTGTTTCAGGATATTTTGTTCTAGTCACCATCAAGATACTAAATGGACCACCAATCCATTGGCTTACTAATTTTCAAAGTAATCGATCAAGCCTCAAATGTGTCAATGTGAACCGACACCTGAATTTCAACCTATGCTCTGCTTTGACAGCTGCACTCCTCCGAGATCACAGAGTTTGTCCTGATTTCTGGGAGAAATGGAGCAAAATCCTCCTCGGTCAATTAATGTGGTGATCTTCCAGAGACCAGGTGAACACAGCTTTGACGAAAAGCTGCAGAAAGAATATACCCACCTCCAAAAAAGAAAACGGAAAGCCTGTCCTTAAAAAGCGACACAGATGAGTTGGTTCTTCAAAATCACACACACAAAGATGTAATGCCAAACACAGAAAGGTTGCACTAACTGCAAGCGCACACAAAGAACTAAGCTTTCAGTATAACTAGTAAAGGTAAACAAGTCTAATCAGCCTTTTTTTTTTCTTCTTATTTGCAGAAGCTAAGAGAAGGCCAAGAGACATAATTAAGATGCTCCAGAAACAGGTTCTGGTTCTGCAAACACAAAGGTAACTGTAACCATTTAAGCAGATTTCAATGAGCTTGCCCACATCATTACAATAGCAGAAACAAAAACGTTTGCAAGAGTCAGAACCTTGGATTAACAAGTCCCTGGGCCAGGACTTGCCTTTAGCAGAGTAGCTATCTTTCAATAGCCGGGTTTACAGCAGCTCTACGGTCTTAGACCATCCTTCATCCAAAGTCTGCAAGTCCAGTTTCCAAACTTTAATTAAACTTGAGAAACATGCTGCATGCTGAAACACAGGGCAGGAATTAAATGTATAGAAGTGGCCATGGATTTTGGGTAGCTCCTAAGACGCTGAACTGGGGTGGGGGGTGGTTAGTATAGGATTATTAAAAAAAAAAATGCCAGGACAGTATTCAAAGCAAAATAAAAGCAAAACACAACACAGTGGAATACACTTGAAAATGAGGTTGAATTAACTGTAAATCCAGATTTTAAACTATCTTTTTGTTTACTTCATTAGATGTCAGAATCCGTCCTGCCCTTCTTTTAATTAGCTCTGACTCCAAAGAAAGCCTCCCTTGAAAACAATGGGACCAGTTTCTGAATTGGGGACGACGGAGCACATGAAAACAGAATTGACCCAGCGCACCAAGAGCTTCCAAAGGTTTTGTGCGTCAGGCAGAGCTCTGTTCGTTGGATGCTGTATCCTTGGCAACTATTATGCGAGAAACCGTTCTACAAATGCAAAACTTCTGTCTGCTCCAAGAGCTTTTCTCTGAAATACTTTTATGGGGTTTTGGATATCCTTACATCTAAGGGCACACACAGCCCTTTGTCATCTTCCCGCAAGCTCCCAAGAGCAAGATATAATACAAGTGATGTTAACAGAGTATTTTCCTCCCACTTCATCAGAGAGCAAATAAAAGTTTTACAACTTTTACTTTGTTTTCTTCTGGGAAGAAAAAAAAAGAAGCGGGCGTTTTTCCTTTTTAGTTCTGTGCGCTCTGCAGAACTAACGTGCAGATACAAGATAATAATGAAAGGACATTATTATTATGTCAATCATTGGCATTGCTTTGAAAACTGAAAATTCAAGGATCATGCCCGGGTGCCTGACTTCAAGGGCAGAACTGCAGATGCCAGCATACGTATTAGAAAAAGTATGCAAGAAGAGATAGGTGAGATTTGACAAGGGCCGTGGCAGTAACACGCTGCAGCTCTTCGCAAGAGGGACCAGTAAAACCAATTGTTTCAAGGGCAGCAGGCGCGCAGCTATTTTTACCAAAGCCCTTGCTGTAACCGCCTGGCTCATCAAACCTCACCACAGCAAGGCTCGGATCCTGCCTGCGTGACCGTGCTCCTCGCAGCTCGGCTGTCCTTAAACAACACGTTATTCCTCAATCCCCCCCAGACATCCAGAAGCCACTAGCAAGGGACGGGCATGTAGTATTTGATACCCAGCTAGGGCTTTGGTTTGGTGGGCTTGGTTGGGTTTTTTTGGTCTTGATGAAAGCGCACAGCAGCTACAGCTAAAGCAGAGGCGGCAGCTGCCCTTGGAGGCGTCTGGGAGCACCCGAGAGCAGCGGGGGAGCCCCTCCGGCGCCCCCCGGGCCTCCCCCCGGGACTCAGGGAAATATTTGTACTGCCGGGACGAGGGATGCGGGAGCCGCCGGGGCGAGCAGCCCCTCCGCAGGGGGCAGCCCCTCCGCCGGGCGCCCCCCGCGGGCAGCCCCT
>WEKW01009886.1:458090-490549 GCA_013389905.1 Sula dactylatra
CTCACAGGGCGGTGGGAGCGCAGGGACCCCTCCCCTTGGAAGTACGCCTGTGCCACGCTCGGTCTTGCTGTCACGAACATCCCGAGTGTCCTAAGTCTTTAGTGTAATATTTATCCAGTTCAGAAAGGAAGCTTTCAATAATACCTGCTTAAAAAAAAAAAATAAATTTTAGAAACGGACCTGAAACCTGGGTATTCGACCAAGATTATCGGGTGGGTTTCTCCCTGTTCGTACAAAACCCTCTTTGCCATTAGCGTTGTACATCCCTGGGGTTCGCTTGGCTTCCTCGAGCATACGGCCCCGGCAGTCTCCCCACCCCAGGCAGGAGACGCACCCGGAGCTGCCTGGCTTTGCACCTCGGCTGTTCTCCCGCCTAAGGCCTGCTCACGGGGGACGACAAGGACGAAGCGGGGCAGGCACAGAGCACAGCTCTTCCAGTTGGGTCCGCGCCATGCTGCCAAGCCCGCAGCCGAGCCTGCGGGGATTGAGGGAGCATGTGCCCTGTGCAGTCTTGGGGGCATGGGGCTCAGGAGAAGGACCATGAAATAAGTTCCAGGTGATATACAGAGAGCAAAGGGTCTCGCCGTCCTGGGGGAATGGCTGCGTTTCCACAGGCTGAGTGGGTACCCAAGGGGATGCACCGTACTTTATGGCCGTGATTTGTGACTGCCTATCCTTTCGTCCTTTGCAGAGAGGGCTATGGGACAAGAGCTGTAGCCCGGTGAGAAACGGGGGATTTATCACAGAAATGTGTCTTAAGCAAGAAAGCATGACCTCTAGATCATAGTGTTTGCATGAAGCAACTGTTTCCTCCCAAAATGATTACTGGTTTGGGAGTATTTGTCAGTGCTGGGACAAAAGGGGATTTCTGTCCACACATGGTCTGTCCTGTTTCCGATATTCTCTCAATGAACTTGTCATGATTTGGTTTTGCCAGCAGTTATGCATATTTTCAGAAAAGAGCATCTAGCATAAAGACTGCTAAAATCAAGAGGATTTCAGAACCCAGAAGCTATCTTGCCATTTCAGGTACTTCACTGCTGATGTTTAATCCACTTTCCTTTTCCCTCAACTTGGACAAGAAAAAGGACCTATGGGTTGTCTCACCCCATTTCTCATTACCACCTCCCAGCTGTGATTCTCATGCACCATTGGAAGTTATGCGTGGTGAAGTCCTGATTTCGAGCTTTGTATCTAAGCTATTTAAAGTTTGTATTTCACAAAGAATTACATTTTTATATCTGCTTTAGTACCAACAATTTAGTTTCTAGAGAAAACATGCCAGAAGAACAGGATGTCATCCACAGAGACCTAGACAAGCTGGAGAGTTGGGCCTGTGAGAACCTCATGAGGTTCAACAAGGCCAAGTGCAGGGTTCTGCACCTGGGTCGGGGCAACCCCCGGTATCAACGCAGGCTGAGGAATGAAGAGATTGAGAGCAGCCCTGTGAGGAAGGACTTGAGGGTACTGGTGGATGAAAAGCTGGACATGAGCCAACAATGTGCGCTCACAGCCCANCAGGAAGGACATGGAGCTGTTGGAGCGGGTCCAGAGGAGGGCCAAAAAGATGATCCGAGGGCTGGAGCAACTCTCCTACGAGGACAGGCTGAGAGAGTTGGGGTTGTTCAGCCTGGAGAAGAGAAGGCTGCGGGGAGACCTTATTGCGGCCGTCCAGTACTTAAAGGGGGAACTATAGCAAAGATGGGGGCGATCTCTTTAGCAAGGCCTGTTGTGACAGGACAAGGAGCAATGTTTTTAAACTAAAGGAGGGTGGATTTAGACTGGAAATATGGAAGAAATTTTTTACAGTGAGGGTGGTGAAACACTGGAACAGGTTGCCCAGAGAGGTGGTAGATGCCCCATCCCTGAAAACATCCAAGGCCAGGTTGGACGGGGCTCTGAGCAACCTGATCTAGTTGGGTTTCTCCCTGCTCACTGCAGGGGGGTTGGACTAGATGACCTCTAAAGGTCCCTTCCAACCTAAACCCTTCTATCATTCTATGAAAACAGTATTGCTGCATATTTTTCTGCTTTTTTATGTTGTATATTTTTGTCACCGTGTAAAGTTAAGGTAAAACAGAATATTTTGGTTCTGTTAATCATAATTTACCTAATTACCATTTATATTAAACTTCCATTTTCGTAAAACAAATTTATACATTTGCTGCTAATCAATGTATGAGGTGGCACAATATTGCTATTCTTGCTATTCATTGGATTAATCCCGACTTTTGCTAAATTAATATATGACACTCATCTCATTGCAGAGGCGTTAATATTTGGAGGGCAGTTTTAAATAAATCATGGAAGCCAAGATTTTGTAAAGAGCCTATGTGACAACATCAGCTATCTTTCTTCTACTACCAGAAAACTAAAACAAAGGATATGTGCAATCCTTGGAGCCAACAGAGATCGGATGACTGTAAGGCTCAATATCAAATCATCTAGCCACAGACTTTAAATCCCATAAGGAAAAATTAGACATTGTTTGTTATGATCTTCAACTGGATTTCCAAATACAACTGGCCAGTGGACATATGTTTTATGACCAGGCTGCAGAAAGAAAATAGAGTGATACAAACATGAAGGGATCCTGAGTCAGCCAGAGCTCTGAGGTGCATCTTCCTATACTTTTTCCTGATTGTAAACATCCCCAACCCACTACAGACCTTTGAATTTCAGAAGCTGGATTTTATCTGAATTTTGATTAAATCAATACAGGTGAAAAGAGAAGACACAGATCTGCTGGATAAAACAGAGTAACATTACAAGGTCAGTGTGCATGCATGTGTGTGTGTGTGTGCAGAGGGAGAGATATGCATCTAAATTCCATATTTGAGTGGTTTTCCACCTTTCTGCATATGTTTCAGAGGCCTTCTGAATCTGCAGTCTCTTTCCATCAGTCTGCACCAGGGCTCTGTATAGTTTGCTCCCTCCTCTTCCAAACAGCCACCAGTCTCTGCTCCTGCTGCAAAGCTGTACCTTGTCCTTTGAAAAGTCCTTCCCCCTCACCCTGTCTGCTTTGCAGCCTGCAGGAGAGCACTGTCTCCTCTCCTCTGCTCCCGCAAGGTTTTATTTATTCAGTGCAGCAGCTAAAACAAGGCAAGCAGGCGACTTGCCTTCTTGCTGTCCTACTACAGCCTTTTAAATGAGCATAGATGGCTTTTAAAAGACCTTAACACACAGTAAAATGCAAAGGGACAGCCAGATAACTGCCTGTCAGAGGTACACAGCATGAGGCACCACGGGCATTGCGTCTGGAAAGGCAATCAGAGACACGTCAAGAGCAGCATATGTGGTTGTCTCACCCCATTCCTCATCACAGAAGGGAAGGCCTTCTCAGAGAGAGAGCGAGCATTTTCCTCAGTCATGCTGAATGAAATCACCATTCAGGAGCTCTGGGGAATCCTCAGCAAAGTCCAGGCTGTGCTCCTTCTGCCTTTGGTGGTATCACGGGCTAGCGAGTCCCCTTCCCGGGGCAAGCAACTGAGATGGGCTCTGTTACTTGCTGCCCTTGGGGTCCCCAAGTCATCTCACAAGCACTTTCCAAAAAACAAAGCTTTCGCACAATAAAGTAAAGTTCACGGTTTTAAGCTCCCAAGTTCTTTTTACAAAAACATAAGGGGGAAATCCTTCACGTGCACACATTTTTCAGGAATGAAACATAACTTAGGAATTTTCATTTAGGGCTGATTTATTCTTCTTAACTCATCCCGTTATTGGCATTTCTTAAAAATACATTGTTGAATGAGTTAAGATGGTGTGTCAAGCTTAAATTTGAATTTCATTATTGTTGAAACCTGAATGTTAAAATAACATAGTTTTTTGTCTTTAATTTCCTCTTTTTTATTAAAAATAAAAAATATATGTTTGATGGAAAGTTATTGAAAGCATGTTCTTTAAACCAAGGACCACCCAGACACAATGTAAATATGTATTTAAGCAGTTTTAAAAAATGATACTAGGTACCCGAGCAATTGGCGTAGCTCCACGGGAATATTAGTCTTTCCGGTATATCATCGTGTCAATACAGATCTAGACGCATGACCATGAGATTACAGGGGAAGCATGTGAAGTGGCCAGTCCTTTAACTTCTTTATCTCTCTCTTTTGGACAAATCAAACTGCTTTCCAAATTTCATTTTTCAACCTCAAGCCAATTTTAGTTATGGGAGAACAAAAGCAATTTTAACTTCCATGATTTATTCACTTAACATTAATAAAGCTGAAAAATAGCAGTCTGTTTGGTAATGGTAATCAAAATGGGCTTGCAAACCACTGGAATTAAAGTACGGTAATGAAAGCGCTGACAGATCCTTTCCTGTAGTGATGGGAACAGCGTTTCTGCTTTATCCGCACTATAATCTGTAAATAACGCTTAGTTCTCTTAGTGAAGTGTGGGGAGTGATTTATTGCCATTGTTAGCATGGACAGGCAAATAACATAACACACTTCTCAAAATAACGGCGTGTAAGTGAAATCCAGTCTGTCACAAGACCAAGAATAATACTGTGGATTTCAGCCTCCTTCATCCAGGAATCTCAAAGCGCTTTGCTACCATTAAGTGTCACCTGCTTATTCCTGCCCCACAGATGGAGACACTGAGGAGCCGGCAGCTCGAGGATACAATTCTAATATGACTTTTTTTTTACAGAAGTGGTTTTGTTACCAATTGCAATGGGAACTGAATTGGGTGTCACGAGACCAGATCACAGAAAACATCTTCCGCAGGGAATAGTAAAGCCCACCTTAACAGAAAGGTTTTTCTGTGGGAAGTAAGGACTTGTAATGGCCCTAAAGATTGTCAGTGGTTTGAATCAAGCTTTAATTGTGGCATCACGCATTCAAATTCAGTAAATTGCTACTGAAAATTGTTCTCCTGTTGTGTCTGGTTAATACTGTATATGAAGTAACACTATATATATTACTAATACTGGCTAATATACTGTAAATTGATGGTGTAGATGACTTCAAGGTACACAATTCCAAAATCACTCGATGTCCAAAGATCCGGCACAAATCTGTAAAGAGCATGTCTTTTATTTTCCATGGATCATGCCATCCCAGGAAATAATCTGTCGTATATTCTGATGGTGAACCTACAGATTTCTCCTTTCTTTGTGCAAGGTCATCCCCCAAGGTAGCAACGTCTGAAAGAGATAACCACTCGTGAGAGGGCAGAAAAGTGAGGTTTCTATGATGTGCACGTTGCATGGTGCCATTTAATACGGTCTTTGCTTACACAACGCACTTGCGGTCTCTTACAGGATGCCTACCTCCTTCAGCACACAGGCAAGGGGCCTTAATTCATGTGCACAGATATTTTATTTCACCTTCACCGTTTAATGCTCAAGGCCTCCTCCTGCCTTATCCATTGCACGCTACTTAGACTCTGTTCTGATGACAGAACTAATTTCCTCAGGAGATTTCCTCCAGTGCTCAGTACTATAACAGATGAATGCTTCACAACTATTTATTAATTTATTTTCACAGCGCTTCTCTGCAGGGAGGAAGTCATTTTACCCCCATTTTATGGATGGAGTGTTACCAGACAAAATGGAGATGAAGTCGAAAGTAACCATTGCTGTTGGCTGTCCAAGTCCAAGCTGCCTACAACCAGATTTTGAAACCTCTAGGAATGCTATATGTTAAAAGCGCAGCTGACGGTGACCTCGGCTTAGGCTGGATGGGTGTTCTGCAGCTAACAGCAGTCTGCGCAGAGGAGGAGGAAACATGTGCAGTGAGATTCTGCAAAAGTCGCTGGGGGTGGCTTTAACATTGCGCTGAAATTTTACTGTGGCAGCATTTACTGGGCTTAATCAAGAGATCCCTTCACCTGAGTCCTCAAGCTACCAGATTCATTCACTTCAAGTGCCTCAACAAGTGAGGAGATGAGCTGGCAGAAATCAACCTTCTCTGCTACTCAGTCCTGATTCTTCCTCAGAAAGAAAAGACATGTAACATGTGAAGCTGTAAAGTAAAATTTATTCTGAAAAGAATTTATTCTGCATCTGTGTAAGTGTGTATGTATGTGTGCAGAACCATTTTCTCTGATTCTAAAGGGAATGCTTCCTGCTGTTTACTCTTAATAACCCTACACATCAAACCTCCAACCAAGAACCATCCATGCTTCATCAAATTCCAGTTAACTAACTGCTTAAGCTCTCAAGGCCATGGATGTCAATGAGGCTGCAAACATGTCTAGGGTGTCTAAGGACATAGATGTGAGACAATGGGAACAGACAGGCATCACTTAAGAGCTATTTCTGCTTGTGGGATCTTTTACCATTCTTAATACTACAGGGCAGCAACCATATATGATTTTTGAAGCTGACTGATTCTCCAGAGCTGACCATTAAAATCAGACAAAAATTCAAGCTTCAAATCAAAGTCCTCCTTTCATCACTGTGGTGTGTCTTTTATAGATTTTCTGTCCATTTTTCATTATTCTCCTCTAAAAAATAAGAAGCTGGGTGGATTCCTCCAGGGGATGTGAATGTTGCTCCTTTCCTGGAAGTGGCTGATTAGGATGAGGGGGAGAAGGTTGCACAGCTTGAAGAGTATGGCAAGGCAGAGAGTGAGGGTCACTGGAGAGACCTCAGAGCCAGTGGATCATGCTGAGATGGAGAGGTTGCTGACTTAGGCCACAGAAGCATTGGAAAGAAAACCTGCTAGGGAGCAGATGGGGAGGCTGCAGAGTTTGCTGCAGCTCAGAAAGTTACTGAATTGCCTGCAAATAAAACTGGAAGCAAGGTCTGATTCCACGGTGCAAGAACATCACAGGAGTCGTCAGCTACAAGTGTTTCCTATTTCTGTTCTGGACTTCTTACTTCAAGGTTACTGAAAATATACTAGCCTGTATTCTAACAGAGTCTGGCTTTTGAGTTGAAAAGCT
Organism: Sula dactylatra; assembly: GCA_013389905.1. Classification (NCBI taxonomy): domain Eukaryota; kingdom Metazoa; phylum Chordata; class Aves; order Suliformes; family Sulidae; genus Sula; species Sula dactylatra. Next base: position 464,985 of record WEKW01009886.1, read on the forward strand.
GTTTGATCCATTTTGAGAAGTTCATTTTAGGGAAGGGTGTAGTCAGAGCTCACCTCTCTTCATTTTCCTCCTCATTCTGTGATGCATGCTGAACACTAATGGATAAGAGCACGGGATTTTGCTGAACTTTGTCTTCAGAGAGAACATGCGGCAAAGGCTGCTTCCAGAAGCAAGATGAGATGATGATGGACCAGTGTGTCTGTCCTGGTATGGCAAATTCTGTAAGGACCCCCAAAAAATTTCAGTCATTGCCTGCCCAATAGTCAGTGGAAAGCATTGTTCAAACTAGGTTTTTTTTGCTTGGCAACAGAAGTTCATAATTTCATTTCAGTGGGATAAAGAACAAAGGACAATCTTTCTACTACATTATAAAAGAGTGCATAAACTGAAGAAAACCCCACAAGCAGCAGTGACAGTGGTTGGTAAGATGCTGCTCATTCTTTGACATTTGAATTTTGATATAAATTGACACTGATTTTATCAAAGATAATGATATCTTACTAGTATGAGATCTTACCTAAATGAATCTTTCATGGAAAATGGGAAGTCACTACCATGGATTATATCTACAGCTGTATGCAGTTTAGTGATGCAAGGACTAACAAGGCTTACATTACTTAGCAAGCAAATTGTATTTTCAGAAGGAATTCATGTCACTGCTCTTTCTTTAATTTTCTTCTAAGCCCAAAAGCTTCTGTTTCACACACATTTGTACAGAAAGCTTCTATCATTAAAGGACTAACAAGAAGAAGGAAACGGGGATAAAGTAACCTGCTTACAGCCGTGATGACCTTTTTTGCATTTTCAGTTTAACAGAAACAAATGCCAGACTGGACACAAACAGTACAGACATTTAACAGACCACAGCCAAGAATGCGGTGGACATTTGCTGGCTGGCACATGACCATAACTGAGAACTTTTGAAAAACTATCAAGACCCAGTTTGTTTTTTAAAGTATTTTCCAATATATGTAAGAACAGCTTCTTCCTTGAGGGAAACGGCACTCGAGTTTGAAACCCAAGCAACTGAAATTTGCTTTTATTTGTATTTACCATCAACATTAATCCACCAATTAAGTAATTGTTATCACATCACTTTATATCTCAAAGCGTAGTGCTGAGTTTTGCCTTGATGGCTCGTATAAACTAAACTTTGGAGGAGAAAAACTAGTTCATCATTTTGGGTATCCACTTTGCGCTGTGGATGCTCATTTGATACAAATTGATCTAGAAACTAGGAAGGTTAAAATAAGCATTTCAAGAAAAAAAGCGTTTATGGGAAAAGACCACAAATGCTTGAAGATGTGCTTGACAGTTTATCAGTCCTTTTGTCAACAGAATGAGCTTCTACAACATTTAGAGCTTGTCTTCATAGTCGGGCTTTCGCACCTTAAGTTAGTTGGCTGCTAATCAAGATACTACTTAAAATGTATTTTCCCCAGTCAGTGTGTATGCATCCAACAAGTGTACTCCAAGCTTAGACCAGGAATAAATATTTGTGGTTTGAAGAAAACACAGGGGAGTGTGCATATCAACTTTTATAAACACATGAAGTGACTGTATCCAGCATTATTTATTTTGACGTAAAGAGTCCTATGCTGATATAAACATCCTCAATGCAAAATTATTTGTTACTGATTTCATAAACACGAGTTTATTAAAAAAATTTCTGGGGGCTGTTAAACTGGAAATATTAGTCTTAGTCAGTAACCAATATCACCTACCCCAGGGTGAAGAGCAAGAGACTTCATCATAAGAAATTGCAAGGTAATTTGTACATACTATTTTAATGATAAACACTATTTAGCAGATGATTTTGTATATTCCACAATAGCTTTAGTTTTGAATATTCTTCTTTAAGAACATCTGAACTTAGAAAAGCGTATTATCAGTATAAACACTCCCTCCTGTCTTGAATGCCGGTGTATACTTGACCTCACCACGGTCTCACAGCAATGGATTCCACAGACCAAATATATATTTTTTTAAAGCCTTCCCCTTCATCATTTTGGAATTCACTATTTTCAATTTTCTTGAAAGCTTGCATTCTAAGACAGCTACACAGATATTAATACTTTTCCTTTTTACTGCATTCATTGTTTTAAATAGTTCTATCATCTTCATTTTTATTCACTTCCTTTGTAAAATAAACACATCTAATATTTTCTTCCTCTCTTCGAATGGAAGTTTTACATTCCTCTTCTATTTTTTACTCTATCTCTGAACATGCTGTATGTCTGGTTTATATTTTGGGGAGTGGAACAATGAAAACTGGGCAGAGAATTGTAAGAGTAAAAAGAAACTATCTCTATAAAGCCATTGTAATATTTTCTGTATTAGTTTTCATCCCATTCTTTATGCATCCAAATATTTATATTTATTAATTTTTTGCTTTTCCAGCCCCTGGTGTACACAAAGCAGGAGTTCCATCTAACTCTTCACAGTAAAATCATGATATTTTCCCGGAATGGGTACAGTTAATATAGAACCCAATAAGACACTTACCAGATACATACCGCTTCTTCCAATGTGTAGCAGATACACGCTGCATATTTCAAGTTTTCGGGGTAATTTGTTGGAAAGACTGGTCTTACCTCATCTCTCTTGTGTACATCAATGTGCATGTAAATTTGATCATAAATATTTGTATGCATAGGCAAACAGTGAACTCATGCATATCCCATGCTTATGGGAGCCATTAAATGTCTCTCTCAGGCTGCAGGTGGCCATTTTGAACATTGGCTTTTTGAAGACTTGCAAAGTAATTCCTTACTGGGATTCTTAGTGAAAATCTCCTGCTTGAGGGCTAAATGGGGCAAGAATCCTGTTGCCTTTGGGCCAGCAAGCTGTTTTCTGTTTTGGTAATTTAAAATGTCTTCTACCTGGGTCATAGCCTGAGGTTGTGGCTTGCAAGTCAGGAAATGTGCATTTTTTTCTTTCTTTGAAGAAGCATGAAGGCACCCCTATGGACTCGGATGGATAGAAACCTGTTCTGCTGGTTAAGGCTTGCAGGCCTGCTCCTTGGCCCTGTGCCACTCGGCACCAGTCAGCTAAGGAGTTTGCCTTTTGATTTTACTTTTCACCTCAGTCCTTTGGACTTGCTCAGTGGTAAAGAAAAAAAACCAACAAGCCTTCAGAGAGGTTGCTTGTCTCCCTCCTTGAACTGTGTTAGGTAAAGAGGGCAAAGAGTCGCACTTCTCCAACAGTTTCCTTAGAGGCGTTGGCAGTGCCAGACAGTCACAACCAACAGGCTTTTCTCCAACAGGCTTTTTACTCTGCAGCCCTCACCTAGGGCAGAAAGTAGCACATCTTCCTTCTTGGCTTGAGCAGCGACTCAGTATTAGAAAGCTTTTGATATGCTCTGGGCCCAAAACTTGGAGCTATTCTATTCACGTGAGAAGTCTTTTATCCTGGTGAACTACGCAGGCTCTGAGCTAAACACAGAGGCGATGTTTGTAGGATCAGTGATGCCAAAATTCATCTCCTAACAAGGAAGAGTGATAGTCAAGAGAAAAGAACCCCCTTGAAGGGGCTGTTTGTTTAGTTCATGCTACTCTAAAACTTCTCTGGGTACCAGCATATTCAGCTCACCACTTGAACGGTTAAGTCAGAAGGCACTAAAATCTATACTTCAGTGTGACACACTGTCCTCCTTTCCACCTTCTGAAAGCACCCCCAAAACAAACCCACAATGTGTAATTCTACTGGGCTAGTCCTCACCCCATAAGTGTGATCTGCCAGCGTCTGAGGCAAGGGGCAGAAATGGACACAACTAATTTAGGACAGAAGGCATTTTCATCTCTTATCATGAAACATTAATTTTACAAAATATTTTATTATTAATATTTAAAATGTCTTCTGGTCGGAAAGTTGTTTGCATCAGCATGCTGCCCTCTGCTTGTTATTCGTTTACTGCAGAAAGGTACTTCTTAATGTTATCTGTATGAAAAACTTTTAGGTGCGATTTCTTTAGGTTTGATTCCCCCCCCCCCTTAACTGCTGAACAGTGCAAATAACCTGCAGATCTCTGCTGAGATAAGGAGTAGCAAAGGGAACTTTTGCTCAAGGCCACTGTGTTCAAACAGACTTGGGCAGCTCCTACTAAACCATGTAATCAAGATTCAGAAAATGACCTTGCCCTCCTCCTCTTTCAAGCCCCCAAGTAAGTGCATGTTAGACTGTGGGTATCGAAAGTTAATGAGGCTGCAGCTAGAATAAGTAAGTCACATGTAAGATCATGGGCAAAGCACAGATGGGTGAGGAGGATCACAAACAGCTTTCCTGTTAGAGAGAAAGATACAGAGCTGGCAATGAAGATTAGCCAAGACCTAGATAAAGAGGGGGAGAGTCCCAATTCTCACTAATTAGGCTGATGGGCTCAGTCACAAAACTGCATGAAATTGCTCATTCTCAGCACTGCACTAGCCTTGAAGACTACCCCAACATCTGCTCTCCCAGTGCCCCACACTGCTGTGGTCAGGCCAGCCCTGACCTTACCCAGATGACAAAATACGACACTTGCACACTGTATAGATTTAGTACAAATTAGTAATTTGCGCTGGGGGAAAGTACTAGGTCAGCCAGATGATTGATCACGGACTATCTGGCATTCAGCAGCTGGAACTGCAGAATCAGTTCTTTTTAGCTCTTTGAACTAGGCTGAATCTGGGTATTTACTTAATACTGATTTTCTTTGATTAAAAAATTCCTTGAGCTATCACAGACATCCTTCCTACCTTTCTGTCCTCATCTTAACTTGACCTGGCTGTGTACCAAAAATGACCACAGCAGTTAAAATCCATGAAGGACTAGTATTGCAAAAGTCTGTGAGGGAAAAAATTATAAACTATTAATTATACACAGTTTGTTTCCTTCTCAGTGGTGAGACTGGCTTTCATACCTGCAGCATGAACCACTACTTTGTTCTATGCATTCAGGTTAATAGATGGTCCATTTGTAGGGTTTTAGTAGTCAAAACCACTTTGGAATACTCTCCTTGATGTGGTCGTATTTCTTCCGAAAAGGAAAAAAAACCTTGAATATGATTTTGTAGTGTTAAAAAGATACTAGACTTGCTTTCTTTTCTTAGGGCACAATCTCAGCTCTGTGTTTGGAGGAGGTCTGCAGTCAGATTCCATGACAGCACAGTTCAGCCCCAAAAGAAAAAACCAGGAGCTTGCGAAAACCTGCTAAGACTTACCTTGTTACGAAGCTCAAGCAAAGCAAAGAACAAGAGCTTAAATATTCATGTAAAAGTGATGCAATATCAGTACTACTATCAGTGTACGGATTTTGTTTTAAACATGCAATTATGATTTATGACCGATAAATTCTTACACTTACCTGCTGTTTCTAAAAGTGAAGCAAGGTTAAACGCACCTGATAACTCTGAAGACAAAGAGCCAACCTGTCAACTGAATTTAAAAGTATGACAAAGCAGAGGCATCGTATTAAAACAATTAGCAGATCCACTGCGCTTAATTATAAAGACTGTCCTTATGTCTGAGCTCATGATCAGAGTATCGTCACAGTACCTGTGCAATCACACAGCAAGCAACGTATCCTAATGGGCTTTATAGCTAACGAAGAATGACACAAAATGCAAATCTCAGATTCATCTGGATTAAGCAGAGAAAACAAACTTGCTTTAAGCCTAGTCTTATAAACAGAAGGTCTAATCCTGAGCCTGCTTACATAGGGGTGTTAAACTAAATACAGTAGAAATGGTGTGTTTGTTCAGTGGTGGAGAACAAAGCGGGAGGCATTCCCCATTCCCAGGAGCCGCAGCCCTACACAGTGCCCATGAGGGGGTTGCTCTTTTCAGCGAAATATGGGTCACGGGATCACGCACACTATTAATAAGCCAAAATCAACACAGGCGGGGAACATTAGGCTCATTTGTTTAATTATTCACTACAGGCAAAGTCTGTTGTTCATATGATTTCAGAATCTGGGCAGTACTGTTTTGCACTGGATCAGTCCCCATTCAGATCTGCTTCTAGACCAAACAAGGGAGTTTCTGATCCAAGCAATGGCCACATCTAAGAACTTTGGATAAAGTAGTATTTAGCTTTTGTCTAGGAGTTATGAACTGTCTGCAAGGTATAATGGCTTAAATTGACACATGCCAGAAGATCACTAAACTTTCAACAGCTGTATTATGTATCAAAAAGCATTTTTATATAACATCCATGAGGAGAACAACAACAGACTAAAATCAGATTCATTCAAACACTCAGGAATTCAGCAAGAACTTCATTATTGTTTTTTGAAGAACGTTTATGTCATTAAAATACAGCATTTCAGCTACATGAAAACATTTCATGCAGACATGTCAGTGTTAACAGCAGTTTAAATGCAGTATTTTATCACATCTCATATGAAGCTTTTGAAAGGATAAGGATGATCTTTTAGATAATCAGAATTTGTGTGGCCAGAGAGAATTTTGTTCTGTGACATTCTTCCAGAGACTTGCATTCAGCCAACTATGAGCAGAAATAGATGCCCAAACTTCAAAACCTGTCAGGAAACTGAGCAGTGAACCCTAAGCAATCCCAACAGGGCAGTAGGTATTTTGCAAAAAGGAAAACTAAGGTATTGTTTATCTTTTCACCATGAAGCACTGACTGATAAGAAATCAACACTGAATTTTAATATTTGTTTCTTTTCTAAAGGAAAGGTGAAATCAGCTAGTGTCCCTCAGGTATTAACAGTGGGATCTGGCCACCAAACTGACTCAACACTTGTATGAGGAACAGAGAACTGATGGAGGATGTCAGGCATCAGCTTTTCTACAACAGTGAAGAAAATAGTGATTACCTAGATAAACCTGTTTCTAACTCAAAATATGCAGTAGGCAGAATTAAAAGGAAAGATTCCATATTAAGTTCCAGTGAACACTTTGAGGCACTTAGTGCATGTGTGGACATCCAGGATTCCTGACCTCTCTCAGCTCGTCTGTGGATTTCAGTATTTAAGTAGCTGAGCAGGAGCTTGCAGGCTCAGCACTTTTGTCCATCAGGCCACCTGTTGAAGTGCCTAAATATAGTCCTCCAAGCTTAACCTCAGGCTTGACAACCTTGGCTACTACAAACTGCTATTGCACCTTCAGCAGTTATCCAAAAAGCAGTTCAAGGATGCTGTGGGTCAGAAAATTAGCAGCCAGACAACCCCAGCTCTCTCTGTGCAGAGAGGAAGGCAAAGCTGAACGCCTTAGCAAAATAATACAATGAGATTTGGCAAATAGCTGAAGCATGAGGAACCACACTGTTATCACTTAGTGCTAAAGCTGATGCCCAGCTGAAGCTTGCCGCTAAAGAGCTAATGCAAACCGAGCTGTACCTGCTTCTTTTAGTGGCTGCATCATGTTTAAGCTACCCAAGGATAAATATCTAACTGCGGTACATAACACAAACGTGGAAACTCATAGAGGTTCTCCAAGACTGGATGCATCTTTTTGTCTCTCCTTCCAACATTGATTTGTTTTTGGAACCTGCCAAAGTGATGGGAGAACACATTTTAGTGATTAAAAGAAATCCAGTAGTCTCTAAAGATGTAGTTATTATGCATGGGGATGCCTGCATCTGACCATTTGTTTTTTAAACAAGATCATTACAGCAGCATAAGTAGATAGATCTGTGTATGCAGCTGTAGTGTTATTGAGGAGACACACCAGTGTAGTTATTCCACTTCTGCTGCTGAAATGACCACTTCAATCTTGAAAAAAGCCCTTTTATGTTGCTAGATCTGCAGCGACATTACATTTGTGTACATTTCTCTGTATGTTATGTAAACAGCACTGCTACCATTTATATGAACACAATTTCCACAAGATCATCAGGCAGCATCTTGTCAATAGGATTAGCTCAACTCATCTTCAGAGTAAGAGCAAAAACAAAGATCTGGGTTCTCAACACACTTGGTAAGCATAAACAAAAATACCGCTGAAGTACAATCACTTTTCAATCGAAAAACTAATGCTGTTTTTCTGTCCTGAATGCCAGAGGGCCCACTGAGGAACACGTGACAGGTTGCTGGGGAAGAACATAGTATTGTAAAAGGAAAAGCCAGTGCACTTGCAGTAATCAATCTGGTGCTTTGTTGGGGGATTTGGTCAGAGATCATGAGTTCTGGAGAACACTTTCGGCTGGTTTTGATTAAACAAACACTGATCTTTGAACCTTGTTTATGGCTAGCTGGCCCCCAACAGCAACCACCTGACAGTTGGCGATGTCCCCCCAGCAACTGCTGAGCACTCCGGATGCTTCGTGTCACATGAGGTGGCACAGCTTCCAGCCAGGACATCAAACGCTACCACCAGCATCAAGCACTAGCTCCCACCCTGTGCGTTCGCATACAGCTATGCGCCCCACATGTCTCCACCACGTTACTTCTTCAGACCGGTTGCACACCAGTCATACAATAGCTTTGTTTTTATGCCCTGGAGATCATTACAGCTGGAGAAAGTTACTCCTCAGAGACGCTTTACACTCACAGACAGATGCTGGACTGTTATACAAATGACTTCTTTGCTACCAACTTCCAAATGCTAACATTTTTCAATGAACCTTATGCTTAAACAGAAAAGATGAGGATCATGCAGAGTCAGGCTGCAGGACTTTTTCCTGTTGCCTGATAGATTGTAGTATGCCTAGAATAGAGGTTTTACTCCTATTTTACCTCTGGTTAATTGATTACCAATTAACTTGAGTTAACCAAATTCAACACTAAGTGCTGGTCTAGACATGCCACAAATGTTTGTTCCAGGACATTCTGAAGAAAAACCACAAGTATTTGAGTCCTGGAAGAAAAAATATGTGGAATATCCAGACTAAGGTTTGCAATTGTGCTATTCAGTCAAGTTAGAATTGCAATTAATTACTGTGGGGTAAAGGGTACTTAAAATGCTGGCACTGACATTACCTAATAAGTTTGGTGTTCGAGATCGCCACTGCCGGAAAATTAATTCTTTCATGTCACTCAGAACTGGTAGGCAGATATGTGAGAATTCACTGATCTCGGGGTGTAAGGTTATAATAAATAGGTAAGTGTGTTGGATAAAATAAACTGAGTTACACAAATATTAGCAACTTTCTTGTTTGTAATTTCTATGTTTTAGTTAAATTAGTAACAATATATTTACATTACATCTTTCCTTAGGTATGTTAATTAACTGAAGCTTAACAGTCATAAACCACCAGGAATGTAATGAAGAAAACTAGTATTTGCTTTACTACCTTTTTCCATACTTTAAAATATTGATGCAAGCTCAGTTTTTACATTCCTGTGCTTCTCCCATCTTTTAAACCTCCCCCCTTTGTCTTTTTAAATCTTTGTTCTTCATGGGTGGGAGCAAGCAACTCCACATCTCAACCTGTTCCAATTAAAGTAATATGAAAACCAACATTGTAATATTTTCTTTGACTGACATCTTCCAGAAATAAGTGTTACGATCAAATGATAAGCCAGTTCCTGCCCCATGCACAGCACATTTATGTTCTTAGTTGCAGCCTCCCACAGCTCCGCTGCCAGCCAAGTGGGGTATCTCATGGTATTTGCAGTTCGCACCTAACATTTTATCCCCTGCCTTTGCACAGGCGAAGCTCTCAGCTTCCTTGTGTTATGTGAAAAAACAGTGGCAGATGTCTGGCCTTTGGCTCTGCCACAGACATGTAAATCATAGAGTCACATGGAGGAGGAAGAAGAGGAATTAGCATTATGCTGCAATCTAGGGAACAGGCCTTTCGGAGAGTCCCCTTTGAGCACAGGGCGTGAAGAATCCCAATGGCAGCCACAGCTAAGGGGCATGGTACGTCCCCTCTACCATCCCACACAGTGCTCCCACAGGGTGCGAGCTGCCCACACAAGCCTCAAGCTCAGAATACATGAACTAATGGGTTTGGGGGGAGAGACTACCAGAGAATTTGCCTCGCATCCAGGCTAACCTGCAGTGGACTAGCTCACACACACAGATCCCACCTGTGGTACCAGCTTCCAAAACTCACTTCTGTCTCTCCTATGCCTGGGACAAACTCTCCCAGAAAACCCCTGTACTCACCACCCCACACATAAGTCAGATGTGCAAAGAAAGGGATAAAAGCATATACAAAGAAAATGGAATTCATCAGGTCATGGTCAGAGTAAGGCTACTCCATGAGGAGGAGCAAGCTGGGAGCAGAGGAAGACCAGGGCACAGATAAGGGTCTCACCAATAAGGTCACAGCCCTTGAGCAGGTGGGGCAGAGAACGAAATAGCCACAGGCTTCACCAATGCCCCCCTGAGCACTAGAAAATGAAATAAAAAGTCAGGCCCAAGACCAACTCAGGTATACCAGCAACAATTTAGAAAGACCAAAAAACAGCACTAGAAACTGACATACTCACAGCTCAAAGAAAAATAGATGATACCCCCCCACAAGCTTATATGGAGCTCCTGGACCCATGGGCGGGTCTGGGAGGGGGCAGGTGAGCATAGGCAGGGCCATCAAGGCCTATTAGTGCCCCCAGGCACCCCTAATGCAGGCTCCCCTCCTGTCTGGGTGTGTCCCCCTCCTTATAAAAGCATGGGGCTAGAAGGAGGTTTGCTGTTGGGTGCTGTGGGAGAGTGTTCAAGATGTGTTCTTAGGTTTAAGAATACTGGTCAACTCTATAGTCCCGCCAGCTGATAAGGTAACAGGGCTTTGCTTGAGATTATTTAGAGTAAAGAAAATTTGTTGCATTTAATGCTCTGGCTGTTTCTGCCTAAGGTTTTGGGATGTGAAGGCTGGACTGATGATAGAAAAGATCTGGGTGATAAGGCTTCAGCAGGGCAATAGGGAAAAACTAGGTGAATTTGCAGGGACTGTGGGTGCTCAAGGCACTTGGTTACTGGGTTGATGGGGTCAACAGTGGGAAAATGCCCCAAATGACAATGGTCTGGTTTGGCAGATGGTTGAACTTTTAGGCTGTGTTTTCTAGAAAGCTAAATCTGCCTGCCTTTAGTAGTAATTGCCTGAAAGTGTGTGCCTGCTTGCCTCTCACAGATACTTCTGGCTTTATTTATGAAGAGAGCATAAACTTGGAGGAATTGGGCGAGCAGGCTATAGGAATGTGGGGAAGGGGCTGGATTACTCTAGAGTAGAAACTGAAATTAGCAAAGGATGGAGCCTGCGGCACGGGTACATGGATGTTATTGCTGTTGGTGAGGTTCTGCATGTTGGGGGGAGGTAACCCAGCCATCTTGAAAAAAGTTAGTGTGATGCTAGAGGTCTTGTTATGGGATTTCATTTGCTCTATCTGTGAATGAAACAGAAATGAGGTAGAAACTAGTCAGGCAGACTGCTGGTTTCACAGAATCACAGATCAGTTCAGTTTAGAAGGACCCTCTGGGTCATCTTGTCAAACCCCCCTCCTCAAGTAGGGCCACCTAGAGCTGGCTGCCTGGGCCCATGTCCAGATGGCTTTTGAATGTCTCCAAGGAGGAACATAGTTTGGGGTTGGTGCAATGAGGACAGGTGGGTTTACACTTGGAAGAGATCCATGAGCTCCTTCCAAATCTGGCCTTGGCTTGAGCCTTTTCAGCCCTTAATTATGGGGCAATTAGTGCCTATTAGGACAACTGGGGTACTGGTAAGACTCTGGGCTTCCCCAGGGTAAAATGATGGTTATGAAGGAAAAATAAATTATGCTGATGGCTCTTCTTTTTATCTGAAAGTCAGCTGAAAATTGTTATCTAATGCTACACTTTAGAGCTGCTATGCTTAAACTGTATCTGTAATCTGGGTGATTCCTACCCCACCACTGCCTTTGAGCCCATTGCTATGTTCCTTAACTTTGGGGACATCAGCTCCCTTGCATTTTCTTAGCACTGGTTTCTCACTAGGATGTGAAATTTAAGCATGTTAGTGACTTTGTCTTATGTTATGCTTTCCATGTGGTTCATATTATAAAGCTGGAATAAAGGTGATGTTCTCAAACTCATTCAATGGATACAAAAGCATGGATATGCTTGGCTGTTACATCTTTGACAGCCATAATACTATATAGTCTAAGTTGCAGGTTTGTTTCTAGACTTTAATTTGAGATTGGACTGCAAAAAAAGCTTCATTTAAAATAGGGAGGGTGAGTTTCTCGTTGTGCATCTTGCTGTGTCCGCATCAGGTAAACTGTTTGATAACCTTTTCGTAGCATCAAATTAGTAGCTGCAAAAGCCTTCACACCCTTTCCCTTGAACGTATCTGCTGCTATGTGTTGTTAATGGTATAGCTGCTTTTCATTAAAATGTGTGTCTTTCAGAAAGAGAAAAGGGACTTCATACCTTTGGGTGTAGCTTATAAACTTCTGCATTCCTATCCAAGGTTCTTATTCAATGTCTGAGTTTGTGTCACCTGATAGCTGTGCTTCCTGGAGGCCTTGTACCTGTATGAATACACTCACTGCTTATTTTCTATGTGACTTTTTTTAAACCCTGCTGTACTCTGAATAACAGGTTATCAGAATGCAGCTTCTCAGTTTTATCTGGATTTTGATTTCCTCAGATTTCATTTTACCTATAGAATGGTAAATTAGAACCTCAGATGGACTCAGCTCATTATGAACCTGCTATTCTCCAACAAAAAATAGCTAAAATGCAAAGTTATGGAAACCTCTTTCCCGATCATGTTGTTGATAAGCTTTTCATGCTTAGTTTCATAACAATGACTAGCTATCAGTGGGGAATGGAGTCTCACTGGTGTAAGGCTTTTTCCAAATATGTATTAGAGTGCCTCCACTGAATTGATTACAATATAATAGCTAAAGTAGACACAAAATGAAGAAAAAGGGAAGCAGATGCTCTTTCTAGAACTGAGCAAACATGGGAAGTCAGCATGCAGGGGATATTACAAAGCTGTTACATCCTCAGGTAACTACCATATGATGCAGTAGTCTACATACCCACGAGACCTGCCAAGTAGCCACCTTATTTAAACTGCTAGTGCTCTGCCCTCCAAACATATGGAGAAATATTTTAACAATATGGATATTTATATGAAGACTTAGGTGCTCCCAAAGGTTCAACTCCAAATACAAAAGCTACAGTGTTTTGAACCTAGCGAAAACAGGCTTACAACATCAAGGGCAGTATTTCATAATGTTACTTCAGATCAGTGAAGTGCAGAGATTAGCACTGCATGTCAGAAGGCTGTAATAAAATCTTTTTTTTAGTTAAGCATCATTATTTGCTATTTAATGAATCAAATGCAGGCTTTATGCAGCTACTGTGCTGCGGAGAAAGGGAACCAGTGAGGCCTTACTGTGCTGATGGTGACCAGTTTCTTTACTAGGCATAGGGTGCCACCTGCAGCACTAAGTTTGCAGCTGAAAATGAGGTACAGTAAAACCATAGCCATTACTGAAGTGAGTGCAATTTTATTATCTAAATAGCATAATGGATAAATCCACAGGACAGAAATTGGAGAACCTTTAAAAAAAAAATTGTTTCTTACTTGCCTTTAAAATGTCACTGAGAAATTAATGAATAATCAAAATGAGTAAATGAATTGATAAAGCCAGTACATCATTTAGTAAGAAAATATTTTGTGAATTTTTAGGTGGGATATAGCCAGAAACCTATGTGCAAAGGCATCATGAATGTCAAAATTTATTTTAAGGAGACCTTAAGAGTCCTTTAAGACTCGGAAACTTACACTTTGATTACTGTTAAGTAAAAAAACCTGTAATTGTAAATATATCATGAGTATTCATCACAAATGGATGGAAACTCCTTAGTTCCTAAGTAGTTAGATGGGATCTGAGCTTTTCAATAGGCTTCACAGTTGTTTTTCTCTATGTGGACAAACTACCATCCCATATTTCCATACACTTGAAATCTGAGGAAATTGCAGCCTGTTACAGATCCAGACTTTAAAGCTCACTTTATAAAATTTACAAATTAATTTTGGAAACATCTCAAACATATTTTGCACTTTAACAGAGTAGTGCATGCAGTCATTAAAATCTGCAGATGGAAGCTGATCTTTCAAGAACTCAGAAGAACAAGAAATCTGCAATGGAAAAGAAAAAGGCAGATGGTGGTAGCAGCTTTGGCATCTTTAGAGTGGTGCCCTGTAACCATCCTATCTCCAGCTTTGGATGCAAAGCTGGGATGTGCCTTAGAAAAGCAAGAAAGAGCACTGAGGGAGTATATGTACCTTAGACTGCAGCCGTGGCGCCCAGATGCTGACAGTGTATTGCTAAGGATTTACACAAGACGTTACAAGAAAACGACCATGCTAACCCTGAAAAACCCTGGTGGCCTTGAGAATTGCTCTAAGCAATTTTGTTTTATTTACTACCAACATAAGTTTAAGATAATGTTGTTTAAAGGCCAGAGGTTATTTTATTATCAAGGTTCAAGGACAAAGAAAGCATCCTGTATTTTAGGACTGAATGGAATCATAATTTCATTTTTTAAGCAAAACAACTTCTTTGCTGCTGTACTCAAAGGAAAAAAATCTGAAAGCAGACTATGATATAAAAACACTCAAAGTATTCCATTTCAGAGACAAATTGCAGCTTCAAGGATATATGTAAAAATACTTGTAATCCACTAGCCTGAGTGACACTTTGTGCAAGTTTCTACTTTTTCTGAAACACCCTTTGCAGGATTTTAAAGAAAATATCACTAAAAAAAAGGGCAATATTCCTGCTAGCTTCTGGGCAAAAAAAAAATCTAAGCTGAGGAAAGCATGGTCATTAAGAGGTCATTAAGATTATCTTGGGAGCTAGGTGTTGTGAATAAGAGGACACTGGGGACATGGGTGTTCTTTTAGTTAGGAATTTACTTTTTCAAATTAAGCAAAAAGTTGAAAACTATAATGGAAAATTAAAATGGAAGTATATCTAACTTTGACATATGGATTGTTTCTAAGGGACAGAATAAAGACTTTTAGGTTCTTATTGAAGGATCTGGAGGGGTGATGTCTTTTCAGAGAAAACAGTGAGAAAATTATTTTCTGTCACTTCTTCTGAAAAAAGCTTTGAAATCATAAGAGTGGATCTTCAGCTAATAAATAGTGTAGCAACTGGCATTTCTGACCCCTTAACAATGATTTTCAATTGTAAAATTCCTGTTATCCAGTAAAGGTAGATTTGCAGTGGAAGATTGCAGCGCTTACTGTTTTTTTCCCTTCCTGTACTTTCAATTTTAGCATAATGCTTTTTTGGATATATACGGTCTCACGTTATGTTGGGCAATATTCAAGGAACCTGAAACTACGAAGTTTGGTAGTCTAAGATAAAAATATTCAAATCAAAATAGCTCATGGTAGTGTTATAGCTGAATCTCTTACACTGCTGGTGGAAAAGTTGAGGCAGGGGAAACAAATGCAAGTTGGCAGAGTATTTGTCACTGGAAATATTGCTATGAAAATCCTCAGAGACTGGAAGGAAGCCCTTTTTTGATGGTGGATTTCCAGAGGCAGAATGGCCTCTCCTGAGGTCTGTCTGCAGCAGTAGGAGCAGCAGCTGCCACCAGTACCTCTGGTAGCTCCTGCCCAGCCTGGGGTCTGGCTGCTGTGGCTCACCACGGCCGGGGCAAGGGATGGGTAAGCCGGGAGGAGCTGCTGCCTCTGTGTCTCTTTGCTGTGGTGGTGGCCCCTGTGTTGGTGTGCTGGTGCCACCGTAGGTGAGCTTGCATTTTGAAGTCAGTAGGACTGGGTACAGCTGGTGGCCTCCAAGGTGTCCTGTCTGAATTGGGATTTGTGAAATGCCTCCTTGAGCTTTTCAGGGATATTTATGAAGGGGATTGTATGACATAATGTGTCCTGCAACACAAGAAATCCCTTTTACTCGTATGGGACCTTACAGAGAAAAACTTAAATTTGTGTTAAACATTTCAGTCACATCTGATTATGGTATGATTTGTACATTGGACTTTAATTCTAATTTGCTCCATGGAAAGGCAGTGAGTCTGAGGTAGGCTAGCAACCCAGCGGGCCTTTCTGTTTCTTTTTCAGAAGATGCACAGTTTAGGGACTGGCCAGGCAGGCTTGGGTAGCTTAAGCCACTTAGGGCCGTGGACCACGGATGGGAAATAATTGACCTTTATGACACTTAGTCTTCCCAAACCCACAACTCATCAGTGGTGTCCCCATCTCTTCCCTTTTCCATCACCGGAGGCCCAAGGTGTTCCCAAGCACATGTAAGATAGAGCCAGACATTGCTGCAGCAGGGAAGTTTGTTGACTGGGTCTCTAGGGGAAAAAAAAGCATCCCTCTGAGAACAGCTGATTCTGGGCAAAGTCTTAAAATAAGAAAATCTAATATTAGAATCTCCACAAGAGGGCATTTATAAACATTAAAATAGCATTAGTTTCCAGGGCCTGCGTTTGGAGGTGGCGGTGGTGACAATATGATTCATCAGATGCAATTTATTTTAACTCGTTTTTTTCATAGGGCTACCTGAGTTCTGAGATAAAAACTCCTTAGTCTGAGATAAAGGAAACTGCGGGCAGCAAACATCAGTCCTCCATGTTATCTGTAGCACAGAATATACGCATGTACTACTGCCAGTTCCCCATCATCCTGGAGGGATGGAAAGATTATGAAATGAGATCCTGGGGGTCAGTGCTCCACAAAAACTATCCCCTGCCCAGTAAATAACAGGAGACTGTGCTTAATATTAGTTAGCCTGCTAGAAGTGAATGGCTTTACCTGGGTATATAAGTAAATACTTATATGGCTTGTTGGACTCACATTCAATAGGAGGGCAGCAGGGGTATTTGATCTCATGTAGTAGGAAAAACTGGAGAAAAAAAAAGTAAATGGAAGGAGTAATTAGGAAAAGTAGATTGTGAGGTGTAGGAGGAAATTGCAGCAAATCCTGAATAGCCAATATAAAAAGGGACAATTAAATCACTGAAGAGAGTTTAAGAGAAAAATACAATTAAAATAAGTCTCCTCTTGGTATTCTAGTTATTGCCAGCTACAGAGAAGTGACTACATCCTCAACTGTGCTTGCTCCAAGTGGCATTCAGTGATGGGCATGGGCCCTGGCATGGAGGACAAAGTCATCCTGGGTCCAGTATCTTCATGCCTTCACAGCCCTGTGCCCCTCCATCCCACAGGATCCTGGGTTTTTTTGCCAGGTCTGTGCACTTGATTGCTACCCCTGGTAGCTCAACCATGTCAGAGGGCAAGAACTTGGGAATTATAAGGAGAAGAAATAAACAGAGGTGATTATAATAAAGAAAAAAACCTCTCCCCAAGGGTCTTGTGTTTATAGAGACTTTACAATTCAAACATATGGTGCATTCTACTAGTATCAAATACTTTTTTTCTATGTGATAAAGGTTGCTTAAAACCGCCAAGATTCAGTCTGAGATTTGCCACAAAAGTCTACTAAATTGCAATATCTTTTCCCATTAAAAAAGTCATCAAGAAAAAGCAAAGATGTGGAGCCAGATGACTTTCCCCTACCAATGAATGCATGCGGCATAGGGCTGCTCTGTGTACATATCTTGTTGATCTGGTGCTTTCTTCTTTAGAGTACAGTTAAAGCCACTAACAGGCTCACAAAACCTGAAGAAACTATTCCCCAGGCCCCATATCACAATATCATTTCATTCAGTTGTGCAGAAAAGCTCCCTACCAGACTTTGCTATTGGGTCTTTGTTAAAATGCTTCCATTTTTATTGCCCCCTCTCCCACCTGATTTGTTTGTTCATTTGTTATTTTGTTAACTTGGAGGATTTAACAGTTTCTGGTGAGTATATAGGACTGACTTGACTTGAAGTAATTATTTTTCAAATGAGTTTTCATGCTTGAATGATCCCCTCTTGCCAAGAACTTCCTTTGGTGCTGAACATTTTGTTACCTAAAAAAACATTAGCAAAACAACTTGCAAGAAATGATCGCACCCTTCAAAACTGCTGTTGTAATAATGGTTCTAGCAAATTTGCTGTGGAGCGAAATTGTAGGCGTACTTCTCAAAGAATTGAAGTGTGTAAACCAAACAGGCTTTCTTCTTTTAATGGTAGGGGAAGGATAACACTTAAGACCCTTGTGGCCCCCTAAGGGTCTCCTGGGAGTGCATCCTGTAGCACAGCTGGTGTTCAAATTGTCCTGGGTGTGTGCATGGGCAAACAGGGCCTGAAGGTGGGAGCAGGGATACCTTTAGCGGCTTCAAGGAAAAGATGGGGCCAGATTCAGTCAGAGGAGTAATCATCACCTTGGTTGTAAGCAACCAACAATGGGTCAGGCGAAAAATCATTTTTAAAATCGCCTTACTTCTAGAAGTGTAATAGAAGGCAGAAGCACCTAGGCTTTCCACCTCTAGATGAGTCTTGAGCATCTGGTGAGCTCTGACCACAGCAGGTTGGAGAAGGACACCAGGGACCCACTGGGCTGCCCCAAGGAAAGGCTTATGGTCCTGCTCATTGCTGCTCTCCTCCCCCAGGGGTACTTGGAAGCCGTCATCAGCTATAGAACCACTTAAAAACTAAATGTATTCCACCTTCTTTTGCTGCCCTTCTGCAATTTCTAGTGCTAAACCTAGCACCTTGATCTCCAGAGAATCTCTAGAGTGTCCACAATTTTAAGAAGAAAATCAATGAGTAAGTTTTTTTCTTTTTCCCTTCAAAATATGCATATCCTTTCAGATCAGCTTCTTTGATGTCAAAGGCTGAAATTATTCATTCTTGAATTAGGGAGATTTTTCTACATGTAAAGCGTTGCAAAGTTAGAAATGATTCTGCAAGGTTTCTAATGCTAAGGCCAGCAACATTTTACCGTTGAAAAGGAATATTCTAGCTTAGTGATGGGATTTGCTACTTGGTTATTCTAGTTGTGGTAGCAATCATGTTAAACTGACTTTTAATATGGACATGCTTGAATTTGTGTCTAAACTTATTTTATGACTTTTTTGACCATCTCTAAGCACCATTCTTTGTACAATAACCCAGGCACCAAAAGTAGCAGGAAACAATTCCAGAAATTATCTTAAGCACCTGATCCTTTACTGTTTCTCACCTATTCAGTGCTCTCATGTAGCAATATTAATATATTCACTTTAACTTGGAACTACTCATGTATAAATTTAACTTAATGCACAGATGTTTGCATAGCAGAAATTTGCCTTTGGCAGTTATGTCACTCCTTCACTTGTGGCCATGCTAGTAGCCTTTAGTGACATACATGTTATTTCCTATTATATCCCGGAGTAAGATGCTCAAAGGTCCTGCCTTTTGTTTTCATCGTGCTACAGATACATGAACACATGCACACCTACGTGATTTCAACACCATGACTAGTCTTTACCATTGAAATTTTTTTTCCCAGGATGGCAAAAGGTAGAGTCACCAAAGTGCAAAGGTATTCATACATTCTGAGCATGATCTGACATACTTGGAAGCATAGTGGCGGGTGGTGCACGTAGGCTCCCTCTGTAGTAGCCCAGCATTGCCAAAGAAATAGCCGTTTTGAGGGTCATCAGACAACCTGGAGATTGTGCCTTCAGGTGAAAGTCTGAGAAACGGTTCTTGACCTGATATCACCCACCTGCCAGGTGATTTTGGAAGTGTCTTTCTTTGGGCTTTTTCAGGAGAAGACTTTACTAGGGGCAGACCTAAAGGTCTGCCTTGGGAGCTAGGTGTTGGCTGTATGAGCCTTCTTGTCAACTTTGCTAATGAAGTCCGTCTATGGGAGTAGCAATGATACACAGTTGTACTAAAAGTGGCTATATATGGACCCATGAGGTGCCCTTAGGTATTTTCTGGGCCTATCCTATTACTTACGATCTGAGCATAAAATGTGCGTGTGAATATGTACAAGGCAAATAACAAAAACATCAGAGTTTGATTGTAAGAGGAAACTGTTATTTGTTCACTGTACAAATTAGAAACTGGAAAGGACAAGAGTAACTAAATCAAAAAACAAGAGGAGTCTAAGTTGCAGAACACGGACTGGGAGGTGAGCTTGCTCTCGGTTAAATCTGTTTTGTCCATTGTAGCCATAAAGGCCAGTAATAAAATTCTGAACTGTCTCTGGAAGATGTATCTTCAGCAGAAGATGAGAAATAGGGTTAATTCAAACAGTTTTGGATGGAGGGAGAATGGGAAGGTTTTGGTTTTGACCAGACATTTGTTGGGCTGTAAAATGAGGCTTAATTAAAAAGTGAGCAAACCATAGAAGTGACAGTAGGTGGCAGTGTCGCCTCAGAAAAATTCATTTCTTATTTTTTTTTGCTTTTGCCTGGAATTTCATCTTTTAAGGGGATGGAAGGGTATAATAACCCTCTTTCACTTTGTGAAGAGTATCAGGAGTCAGAAGTCAAGACTATTACTAGCTTTCATTTGAGGTTAATTTTCTTCCCAGCTTTTTTTTGCCATCATCTTGAGGATTTGTGTGAAGATTTCATACTTGGAATTGATCTTGAATCCTGCAGTTATAAATGCAGACCAAAAGGTAGTTTTTTAATACTTGGTCTGTGTGCTGGGATATGAAATCCTAAGGGGCCCAATCAACTGATTTGCTTTCTAGCTGATTAAGGGATGAGTTGAAGTGGTTTAGGATGCTCTTGCCTGCCTGTCAGCTCTTCTAGTCATTCCTTAAGGTTTCATATTTCCTGACTTTGCAAACAGCAATCTTTTCTCCCCTGCTGCAGTGTGAGACTCTTGCAAGCAGCAGTCGTGGGAAACTTCACTAGGCAGATGAACAAAACTACTCACAAAGTTGATAAAACCTGAGAAACAACCTGCCTTCCAGGCTCACAGAGGTAAAGCTTTCCCTGTCCTTTCAGTTATAAGGCTAAAGAAAAGCAACGGTGTGCTGCTCTGAACAGGGTCCAAGGCATCTCGGCTCCGTATGCTATTCGCAGATGTTTCTCATGTGACCTCTGGCAACTTGCCTAATCTCCCCCTCTGCTGCATAGTCTGTACAATGGAGATAGCAGTTTAATTTGCCTATCTTCAGGGTAAAGCTTGTCTCTCGCTCTGCTGTCCTCTGCTAGAGGAGTTCTAGTATTGAATCAGACTTGTTAGTTGTTTAGTACAGATAAAACCAGCAGTATTTGCTTAAGAGTTTCCAGGTTTGAGGGGAGCAACAGAAGCAGAGTAAAAGTAGCATATGAGTGAAGTCACTTCATACTAAGTGCTTCAGTGGACCAGGACCAGAGATGGCCTGATCCTAAACTGGAAACCAGCACTTAGATCGCTGACCTAGAATATGGAAAGATACAAATTAAATTTTCTCCTCTGCCAGAAAGCATTTAAAGCTTCCAACTAACAGGAAAGAGCACTAATTTGCAGGAAATGGGATATTTATGGGAAAACAGGGCTTGGAATCTACTAATATTCATTTTGTGCACAAGCAAGTGAAAATTATAGTTTACTTCTGTGCTTGGTGCACTCAGATGAGTAATAAGAATTGCAGCACAGGTCTTACCTGCTCAGGCTGATGTAAGGAGTGCTGCTCATGGCTAGCTAGCAAAAGCATCTAGACAGGGTTGAAAGTCCCCTTTGTTATCTCTGAGGCAAAGAACTTGGCCTTGGTTTCCTTCCCCAGCTTGTTCACTGTGCAAGGCTATATTGGGTAAGTCTTTTTTTTTCCCAAAAAGAATTTGGGCACTCAAATTAAAAAAAAAAAATTCAGTGCAGAATTTTTCTTTTATATTACCATTGGAACAAGTGGTACTTTTTTTCTAGGTACCTCCTGTGTTGGGGCTAGGGTCAAGGCACGGTCTCCAATATTGCCTCTCAGGTGTGAGAGCCTCTGCTTTCAGTGGGCTACCTGTTCTGTGCTGCATTCTTGGTACCAGACCTGCAGACAGTGTAGGAAGCCTGGGTATTGATGCTGCTACGATGGCCGATGATCCGCCACTAGCGAACACTGAACATGTTTGGATTCTGAATCCTATGGTGAATTTAGGCAAAAGAGGTCTTGCTTCACTGACTGACCTGAAAGCTGTAAAATGCCACTCTGCTCCTGTTGTGAGGAACTGCTGGTCTGCATGGCTAGAAATTAGACTCTCATATGTTCCCCTCTCAGGGTCTTGGAGCTGCTCAGTGTGCAAAGGGAATTAAGTCTCACTGTTGACATGATTGTTTTGAAATATCACCCTGTAGAAACTTATTTGCTCTGCGGTTAGATGAATTCTGGGAATTAATTGAGCTTTTCTCTGGCTGCAAGTGTGTACACATGTTACTTCTGTGCTTCAGAACGCTTGGTGTGGGGGACCGGTGTACCTTGGTGGAGCAAGCTGATGCCTCTGTGTCACCCACAGGTTCCACCCCCTGGATCCTGCATTGCCAATTGTGCTCTGCTCTGTAGGAAAGAAGTATGTATGAATATAAATGCCTTTATAGTTGTTGCAAAAGTAGCTCATTGGTAGGTCACTGAGGCATCAAAGGAGAGAATTCCTGTGTGCTAGGTCCCTGGCAGATAATTTAGGACAACAAACCCATAATAAATATGGAGAATGGAGTTATCTAGCAACTTTGAACAGCAGTGAAATGTGGGTTGCTGTTAGAAGAATCACTTCTTAGCTTATGAATTTTGGACAGCTAATTGTGTGATATTTTACATATACTATGATCATTATCCAGAGTAACAAATCTTTCTCCATGCCTAATGCTTAAGGAAACTGTATCTCCTACAGACAGGCCTCCTGAGTACTTGCTTCTTTTGTATCTGCCCTCGCTGAAGTCTGTAGAGATTCATTGGGTGATGACTGTTGTCAAGAGCCCCTGAAATATGAAAATGCTTAAATCCCACACCACTGAATTCAACAGGAATTAAGTACTGAAACACATGCTAGGTATCTGAGTTCTTGGAGTAGTATTTTTAATTAAAAAATCCCAGGTATAAATATTCAGGATTGAATTAATATGAAATTAATATGAAATCTATGGTTATGGTATGAATTATGGTATGAATTATTATAATATATAACACAATATATTAACCTGTATATTATAGTTAATATCTTTATTACAATACATATGAATTATTAATATGGTGTGGTATGAATTAATATGAAATCTATGGTTAAATTTGCACCAAGCGCCATTAAATCAGGTAGCTGTAAAAGTAAGAGTTGTCTTTGCCCTATTCCAAGCAGAAAAGTGTTGCAGAAGATAAACCATGAAAATGCGTAGTCTTTCGATTTTATTTCCTCATCTGCTGCTGTTTGGTTTGTGCTGCTGCGTTTTCCAACATGGAGTGGCCACTTGCTGAAGATGAGCTACTTTCCTGATCTGTGTTCTTGAAAAGCACTACCCACAGTAAATGGAGATGGGGAAGGCTCTCCCACATGGCTCCTTCCCCATAAATACAATCAGCTATTGAGATGAGTTGGATACCCGAGACGGAACTTGGATGTCTACTACGTATTCCTGCTGCACAGCTCTTGTGAGCAATTTTGTGGTTTTTTATTGGACTAGAAAAACAGGAGTAAGACAGCACAAAGGTGAACTTGCTAAAAACCCCCACCTCACAATCTTCAAAAATACAACTGCAAATAGTTGAAATTATCTGGTGATCTGGCACTAAACAAATGAATTATTCCTTCAGTGTTCAGCTCAGTCCTTTATGTCCCCATTCTTTTGTGTTATTTTTTAAGAGCATATTATTCTGCTTTTTCTTTTCATACAAAGCTTGAAATTGCATTTACCATATCTGCCAGAGCTGGCCTGGAGCACTTCTAGCCCTATCTAAAATCTTTATATAAAAAGGAGAATGTAACTTTATTATACTCTCCTCAGTGAGACAAACGTTGTGATAGGTTTTCTTTTCCTTTTCTTTTTAAGCTGAGGAGAGGGGAAAAAGGAGAACCAAGCTTTTAATAGCAGGCTACATTGTGATGTGTATTAAAGCAATATCATTCATGTATTAATACCCGTTCTGTTACTAAAAACACAAGTCTTTCAAGAGCTAAATAAAAGCATTCATAATACTTTCTTGGCTTAGTCCTTAGAAACGTTGGTAAATGATAGAAATATTCCCTCATGTAGTTCATACTGCTAGCTGATAAAGCTGGGAAACCTCCTAAATCTTTACCTACTCTTAAGTAGTATTGTACTTAAAGCAGTGAGCCTTTAACTGTAATCTTCCCGCATTTATCCCTCACTGTGGCCACAGTTATACCACGATAACTTATTGTATTTGGAAAAGTGAAATAAATAAGGCCAGTGTGCTCCTGTCTATGTGGAATTACTCTATTGATGCAATTGTCAGCAAAAAAATAGATGGCAAACCTTTAACTGATCTATCTGTGAGTAAAACTTAAGTGGCAGATTTGGTAAAATATGTTGTATAGGTGCCTGTATTTCAAGAAAGTAATAAGGAAAAAGAGTTATTATTAAAAGCTAAGTGAAATTTTCCAAACTTCACATGTAACTTTTTATCTTAGGTCCAAGCAAAAGCACAACTAAATATATGGCCTGAGCTAGACTGCCTCAAGCCCAAACACTGATTCTTTCATTTCTCCACATGTCCACTTGTTCCTGATCTAATCTACACATTTCTTGTCAAACTACTTTCTGCCTAGCATTTGCTTAGCAATGGTTCTTTCTGTGTTGAATTTATTTGCCAATCTGAGGTATTGATTGACTAAATTCTATAGAAATATGCCTAAAAGGCCTTGGTGTAAGAATTAAGGGAGTGGGGGAGTCTGCTGGAATAGCCATTTCTATTCATTACTATTTAATTACCTTCTTAGAGTACATTATAGCTATAGGAAGAGAATAGCTAAAGCTGTAATTTCAAGCCTGAAATACATCCGAGTGCAATTCTAGGGGAAACTGCTATCAAACCTGAAGTGTGTGTACAAGCCAGGTTATTTTGTCTGTCTTCTGCAAATACAACCTTTTTCCTTTCCATGCTGTTTCCAGTCCCTATTTCTTTTGTTTGCTTATGAAATGACGTGGGGTGTAATTTTCATCCAGTAAGATTTTCATATAACATAATCTTCAGCATTTTGAAGAAGCAGTGGTGACACTGGAACTGATTAGCCTGCCTCTAAAAGGTAAAATTTAAATAAGAGAAATACTTGTTTCTGGTAACTGCCAGCTCAGGCCAAAACTACCAGGAAGTTGTTTCAATTGTTAAATGCAGTATTTATATCTATGGATGGGGAAGATTTTTTTGTTGCTTTGGACAGCCTTAGCAGGCTAACTATTTTCCTGCACCCCAGCCCCCATACTTCTGAATGCTTTTGAAGAAGTACGAGACTGTTGCTTTTATGTTTCTCTTCCCCCTTCCCCCTCTATCAGCAGAGAAGAAAAATGGATTCCCTAATGGGCTAAAGTGAGAATAAAAGAGGGAAATCTGATTCAGGAACCAATCTTGCTGTCTGTCAAGCTTAGTAAAATCATTTTAAGTGGCCTTGTATATGAATGCACGCAGATACCAAATTACTGTTTTGCTCAAAACTTGCTTTTTGGGCCACCAGGTTTTGAATGCTGTAGGGAAGACTTGAATTGATTCTCTAAGCTACATGCAGTAGCTGTGTAGTAAGTGTAATGGAGTTGTTAATTATACTGTAGCATACATACAGTTATTTAAGTTCCACATGTGACCAAGAGGTGAGGTACTGAAAATGAGCATTTTATT
>WEKW01009886.1:490652-501957 GCA_013389905.1 Sula dactylatra
CTGAAAATGAGCATTTTATTTTGCAGGATTATTTTAATTCCCTTATTGTAAATACAGCTCTCGATCCATCAAGAAAGACGCTCACAGTAGGGTTCTTCCGTGTTTTCAAAGGCTGCTCTCTCCTGCTGTTTCCTAAACAGCTATTCTTTGAGGCCTTTCTTGAGCACCTGTGCAAGAAAAAGGGAAAGCTGATTTGAGATTTAGTTTCCTGTTCAGTGGGGAACAGGAATGGCAGGATGGGAGGGGGAAGGAGGGATTAGTCCTTGTCATTATGGCTCTAATGAAAGTATGCTTCTCTGTAGAAGAAATTTGTTCTGCTTTGAAGTCAGTGGAAGGACTAATGACATGGAGGGGTTGACTAGTGACGTGTAGCACCATGCAAATTTGTGTGTTTTCAGCTTTAAACTGAAAGTAATTAGTGTCTTCTGTCACTTCCAAGGAGGTATTTTTCCGCCACCTGTTGTGGATATTGTTCCCAAAGCATCCCAAGTACACATAGCACTTTGACTAATATAAAGCCCTTTGGTCTAAGCATGGTCCCTGCAGGCCTAAATTCTAGTATGTGCAACTTTTCCTACAGAAGAGAGTTTGGATGAGGCTCACAATGTACTGAGACAGGCATATTTCCAAAGGAGTGCTTTTTCAGTGTCTTGGGTGTTCATCTCTTTTGTGGAGATAGCTGGTGCCAGTCAGATGGTTTAAAGTCTGCTGGGACCACCAGAGAAGGAGAAACTCCTCTTTTCCATGCCAGATTTGAGGAAAGTCATCTGAAGTAAAGGCAAAGAGAGACACTACAATGCAAAGCGTACTAGCTGTGTTCTGGCACTCTGTGATGCTTTAGCCAAATAGATGATACCTGCTGATTGTCACTTGTTTAGTGAGCATTCCCTCTGTTCCCTCCACTTCTTCCTTCCCCATTGGAGTGACTGTGTAATTACTCCTTCATTTTTATTTTTGCTTTTTAATAGAGGTACCAGGAACACTTCACTCTGAACCTTTTTTTTAAACAATTCTACTACATATCTGTATGTGTTTCCCCTTTTGTTTAGGGATGAGCTTTTTTTAAAATCAGTCTCCTAGAGTTTTTCTAAAATTAGTCTCTTAGAGGCTGAGTTTATCCATGCACAGATATACTACTACTGGTTTTCTTAAAGTGTGAACTTCTGAACTTACTTTCTCTGAAAGCCTTGCTTCCTTTTCTCTTTAGCACAAATTCCAAATAATTCTTTATTGAATTTAAACTCTCAGCTGGGCCTAAGTTCAAGCAGGCTTATGAGACTGGCTTTCTCATATAAAAGGCTTTAGCAAGATTTTAAGGGGTTTAAACTTCCCCCACAATGGGGAAAGAAGAATGAATTCAGAAAGTCTAATTGCCTTAGCTAAAATTGAGCAATCAAAGCATACTTTGGGGTAAAGCAATCAAAGAAAGATGACCCTTTGTCTTAAAGAACCATAAGCCTTATGCTGGTGGTAACTATAAAAAGGTGGCTGCAGTTTCATATAGTTTTTGCTGGTTTTTTTGCTTACTAACTGATTTCAGACACCTTTTCCTTTGTCTGCCTTTTCTGTAGCAGGCAAATGCTTCAACTGTTATTATGATTATTTTTTTAAATGCTACTTTCTCATGCATTTTCATATGTTTTAAATAAGCACTTTTGTAGTATTTCAGCTGAGAAGCTGTTTAATGCCAATCTGTGTGCAAAAAAGTTTGCTCCTCCCAGACTCTGAAACATTCCTTCCTCTAACATGTAAATGGTTCCGCTTGATATTTTACTGGAAGTAGTTTGCCAGTCTCTAGATATTACCCTATGTTTGTCCAGGACTCTTTCTAGCTAGATTTGTGGCAGAGGAATCACTGATTCCTGGAAGCTTCCAGCAGCCTCAAATGAACAGGGAACACAGTTTGCATGTCTATGGTCAGGAAAGCAAAGTCAGGATGGAAAGAAGCCTGACTTTAGTTTAGTCTCCAATTGCCACCAACCTGAGAGTAGTGTGGTGCTGGAGAAAGGTAGGATACTTGCACAAGCGGCATCTTGCAGGTATTTTTCAGCTCATCATTCCTGCCTGCAGTGCTCAGTCCAGTGGAATACAGAAATGGAGCTGTCGTTCCCAGCACAACAGAGAAACATATGAACTGCTCTTGTACATGGTAACTGGAGTGTTGCACTTGAAGACGACAATCAAGTTTGCACCCAGCAGCTGGTCTCCATCTGGGGAGCGAGTTGGAGGTGCCTGTTTGGATGGTGGGTGTCTGTATCTGGCAAGGAATGCACAGACTGACAAAAGCTCTTCTTACAACCCAGACGCTGCCTGGGCTGGCTGAGCATACAGGTGGGAGTCGGGTGTCTGCAGCCACAATGCAGGGTCTTCAAGTCCTGTGAGAATAATTACTTCAGTCACTAGCTGCCACCTGACAGATTGTTGCTGTAGCTTCCTCTCATTGATTCTGGCCTGCTGGTGACAATGGAAGCTACTTTCCTTCTGCAGAAAGGGTGGTGAGTGCTGACACAGCACACAGTCTGTACTATGCCATGTTTCACTTCAGGTTCTGTACCACTTTCCCACTGAGATTTTACTCTAGGCTCTCAACTATGGCTGGGCGAGTTACCAACTGTACTGGCACTCCCGTGTTACACACTTCAAGATCTCTGGTTGGGCATCTCATAGGAGCTTCTCCAGGTCTGGAGCCAGGTATGCTTGCTCAGCAGCGAGGGTATGCCACACTGTGCTGCTCCAGGAGCCTCCGCTAGCCAGGAGCAGCGCCATGCTGCTGACCAGCATATACACAGCTCAGGGAGGGAGGCTGGAGCTGTTCTGCCTCTGGAGCTCTTCTATTAGTAGAAGTGATGCAGAGATAATGCTACCAGCTCTCCCTATTAAAACTATTTTGAAGCTATTGTAATAACTTCTGCAGAAAGTTCCTAATTACTCTTAGGGGTGTAAATGAGAGTCCGGTTTCCCAGGAAGGTCACTAAACTGAGACCATAAATCTCAGTTCTCCTTGTCTCTCTGACCATTGATTTAATAACTCCTTTCCCCTCAGAGCAGCATCTATGGATACAGGTTTCATACTGCTCCCTTGGAGGTGACTGTTTGCCACCTGTTCTGCAAACAGGACAGCAGAGAGACTGTGTTTTTGCCTTATAGAACTAGAGATAAAAATTCAAGCTGCTGCCAGAGGTGTAGCAAAACATCTTGGCATGTCTGGATATTCCCTTTCCACCACACTTAAGTTGTATTCCCACCACAGAGCTGCTAGTTGAACTGGCAAAACCTAAGTATATTTCTTACCGTTGGCACCCCTGCGCTCACAATGGCTTTGAGGTAGAATGCCCCTCCTCTTTGTAGTTCTGGCTGTTTCCAAATATATCAGACTGAACTCATTTGCTTTGCTATGAAATCTTAGCACTGGTTACAGACGCACATGATGCACAGAGCATACCATAGCTAGGTTATATGTAGGAACGTAAACTGCTGCTGCTGTCATGATTCCTCAGGTTTAGTGTTCAGCAATCCAATTAAAACACATATTCACACAGCTTGCAATTTCAAGATTACAAACCATGTCCACAGGTAGAGAAACTACAGTTTTAATGCACAGTCCCACCCACTCCTTTAAATGTTAAATATCCCAAAATGTTTGTGCCGCTGTCTAACAAAATTGTAAATCCACAGAACCTTCCATTTTTCACTCTGCCTGCCAGTAAGTAGTTTGCTGTGAATGTGAGACTGAGTTCAGATCCTGCTTATGCTCGTTGTCAGGGATGATGAAAGAGGAGATTCCACAGTTGTGCTGAGAGTGGTGGATGCTGCTAGGAGCAGTGACTAACATGAACATTTCAAAAAACAAACCTTCTTATCAACACTTGTTATACAGTGTACCTGCCTAGCATCACTAAAATAATCTTCAACAGAACAGTTCATCCAAAGGCTTTTTCTTTTGCACCCTTCAAAGATTCCTCCCCGCCCTCCCTGTCCCACAGGAAGGTTTAATGTTTGGATGGAGCAGGTACCTTCATGTTGCGTGCATCTTCCTGGTTGCTGGAGGTGACAACAGTCTTGTATCTCTTCCCATCCCGAAGTTCATGATAAGGGAACTGCTGTAGCTTGTGGGTGCTCTAAGGTGCCAAATAGGAGCTAGAATGCAAACGTTATCAAGGCTACTCTCTAAGTCATCACAGTCAGATGCTGAGAAGTCTGAATATGTCATTTCCTAACCTGCTCTTACTAAAATCAGTATGGCAAAAACCATGAGAATAAACTATTTCATCTAAGCTTGATGAGAGCCCTGATTTAGCAAATCAATATTTTTTGCTTCAATAGCATTTTTTAGGCATGCAATTTATGATTTGCTCAATATATTTAAATTGTTCCCTCAACTAGTTCTAGTATATAGAAACGAGTGAAGCTAAGATTATGCAAACAAAGCAAGCAAGTTACCGGAGTTGAAAGCTGAAGAAAAATATGGAAACAAGCTAAAGGAGCTGTAGAGCACCTGCCTGAAATAAGAGGTCTTTATTTGTTTCTTGATGTTGATCACCATTGTCCCTCCCTATTTAACATCTTGCATGGTAACACCATTTGATAGTCTCCCGGTTTTAGGAGATGATGTAGGGGCCCAGACTGAATTTCTCCCCCTCCTACCCCCACCAAGTCAGATTTTTTTATTCTGTGTGAACACACTTGTAGATCCATGTTCAATATTTCTTGGGTCAGGGAGAAACTATGGGTGGAACAGGAGTAAATTTGAATCTGCAGCAAACCATCAGATCTGGTTCCTAAAGAGTAACTGATCTCTAACAAATCCCTCACTTGTGCTACTTATTTACATTGCAAAGTGGCTGGCTATCACTGGTGACTACCCCTTAAATTCAGCTTATGAACTGGAGTAAAAATAGCCTCTCCTAGTGATGCCAGCAAAAGGTGAAACTTGCAGACTGACAAACTCTTCATGTGGCTTTCAGTCAAAGATTCCATTTTCTTTCCACACTGATTCTTCCTCTTTTTTTCTTTTCCTAGTCCCTTTTACTGTATTTGAGAATGACAGGAAGAAATACTAATCTTGGAGCCACCTTCTCTAGTACCTGTGTGAATTAAGAGCAATGCAAAGTGGGTAAAAGGAGCTGAGTCCCAATTCTCCAACACCTTTATACCCTCTCTAGAATCACTTTGCAGAGGTATCGTCAATCCAGATACAGCGACAAGGAACTAGTGTGATGTCTTTACTGTGCTGCTAATGGGCCTGTGCTGTGACCCCATGGAACTGCTGCTGCACGGTCTGCTGGCGCCGAGTTTCTGACAAGGCAGCATCGCAGACTTGCTGGCTGGGGTACCTACTTGATTGCCTTCCTTCCCTCTGGGGGGAAGTTTATAGCCTGCTGCCTGTTTGTAACATGACAGTTTGGAAATGCCAGAGACTGGAAACTGGACCAAATGTGCCATTCATAGAGTTACAAATGGGAATCACTTAAAGCTCAAAACATCTCCTGCATTTCCTCCCCTGTCTTTTCTAAAGGTCAAGCTATTTGTGTAGAAACATTAAGCCAGCTGTAGAGAGGTTGCAAGACCATTCCAGCTGCACTGATGTGATTTTTATCTCCCACCCTAACAGGCAATGTCAGTCATAATCAGTGTTATATATAAATTCCTCACTGGGATGTAGGCTTCACATGATTAGGAACTAAACTATGTAGAGTGCTGCTCTTGTGACTCAGTAGTTTCAATTAACAGATTCAGGGATGAAAAACCACAGTGAGAGATGATGGCTGAGGTCAGAGAGGTTATCTTTTTTTATAACAGTTGTCATCTTAAAGGAGAAGACACAAATGAAAGGGGGCTTCATTAACCAAACTAGGGAAATGGCTGCCACAGATAGTGTGTCAGCAGGAAAGCATGGTCAGGCCAAAATCCTTTCCATGACCTTGATCACTGCTATAATCGTCCTAATCCCCAATGGGTATGGTAACGATGTGCGGCACAAGCCTGCTATAGCCTAGCTCTGTTTCATCAGTGAAGCATGTAAGCAGATTATTACTGGGCTGATCAGTGCTCTTGCCAATCAAGAAACTCTTGTTATTTTAGAGCAAAGCACAAGAAAGCCAGAAGATTAAATAAATACTGCGCAGTGCTGGGCAGAGACAGAAATCCGCCACTGTAGTCCAGGAAAGTGACCCTGGATTTCTTACTTTTACTTTCAAGGGGATTTTAAGCTCTTGAATCCCATCCTGAGAAACTTTCTAGGGATACAGTATTTAAAGGAGAAAAAGAAAAAGTAAAATACATTTATAGGACTGGCATTAGGATTGACAAAGTAGGTCTGCCTGAGGTAGGAGACTGCCGGCAGTGGCAAGGCACCTACAGACATGCTCCATACTTTCTTTGTGCCTGAGCTCAGGGGAGCTGGGTGAGGTGACAGCCATGAAGAGATGTTATTATGGAACTGTCTCACTTTTGGAAACAGTGGTTGCCATCTCGCTCCTCAGGCCCTCAGTAGTATTGGGGTTCTTCTCTGTTCCTCTGGCCCTGTCATGCCCATTTAGTGCCTGTTCCTGGCTACCTGCCACACTGCAGCCCCTCAGTCTAAAGGGAAGACTGAGATGGTGAAGATGTGGAGCAACAACTAACTTGTCTCCATTTCTGAGCAGAGTTGAGCCAACCCTAGGCTCGTACAGGTCTTTCTTCACAAACGTGTTTATCTTTATCCTGCAAAACATTAACCCTATTACAATTTTTCTTAAAAGGAAAATGGAGGACTGACTGGATTTGCCTTCTCTGAAAATGCATGGGATGTTATCCCTTATTACAAACGTAACCTGCTGGCCCAGTGCTTGTTGCTAGCCAGAGTCTACTGAAAAAAAATAGGGAGAGGAGCCTATTTCAGAGAACAAACAGCTTGAAAACTTAGTTTTAGATCCTCTCCTTGCATCAGAGGGAAAAAAAACCCCAAACAACCCAAATTGTATATGCTAATTTGACTGTCTTGGTGTGCTTATTTGGCCCACAGTAGTATGAATTGTTGCACCAGGTAAAAAATCCAAGACTTGAAGGAAAATTTCAAGCTGGAGCCCAGAACCTGTTGTGGGAAGTGAGGTTCAGTTGCCCCTGTACAGCATCTTAAAAAGCGAGGAAGTTATATGCAGACAGAGTGCTCTTCAGAAACACTGATATTGCCTCTTCTGGCCTATATTCTGTTTGTTTGTTTGTTTGCTGCTTGTGAGACTGCATTGAGGAAAATGCACAGAAGAAAATGCAGTTAAGGATTTGGAAATACCTTCTTATGTTAAACTCTGAATGGATCTCTGTGTATTTTTTTTTTCCTTGCTGGCTGGGAGATAAAATCAAAGAGATGGCATTCATTACCTACTCTTGCAAACATGAATGTAAGTGTAACTTCACTCCGATAAGAAATCTTTAAAAAAGTGAAAAGTGGATGGACTGCTTAGTCAGTAAAATTGCTTTTATAAATATTTGCAGAATTGGAGATTAAAAGTGCACCTGCTACTGTGACCATAGAGGCAGGCAGATAATTCCAAAAATAATTTAAATTTAGGTTCTTTCTGCTTGGGGAATACTTGTAAACCATTCTAAAATTTGTGTTTGTGAAATCATATGCACAGTATCTGCTGGGGGGAAGGGTTTTAGCCAGGTTCATGAACAAGAGGTCCATAAACAAGGGAGTGGGTATACATATCCTAATATCTTTAATATGACAGTTCTGAATGCTGGGAGACAGACAGTGGCCATGTCTGCATGTTCTCCCTGAATAGCATTTCACAAGATCTCAGGACCGTTTGAGTTGGAAGGACCTCTGGAGGTCTCTAATTCAACCTCTTGCTCCTCAGCAGGGTCAGCTCTGAGGTCAGACCAGGTTGAACAGGGCTTTATCAAGTTGGGTCTTGAAAACCTCCAAAGCTAGAACCTGCACAACCTCAGTGGGCAGCCTGTTCCACGCCATCTGTCCTTGTGGTGAGGAAGTAATTCCTTACCCAGCCAGGAGCTCTGCTGGTACAACCGATGCCCTTTGCTTCTCATCCTCCTACTGTATGCCACTGAAGAGCCTGGCTCCATCTCCTCAATGCCTTTCTTGTAGGTGCTGGGGGAAGCTGTGCCCCCGAAGCAGTCTCTTCTTCAAGTTGAACAAGCCTCGTTGCCTCAGTCCTTCAGTACTGGGCAAATCCTCATGCCACCATCCTGGTGGCCTCTGCTGAACTACTGGAGCTTATTGTGGGACTGCAAATTGGACACAGTGTCTGGATGCAGTCTAATGAGTGCTAAGTAGGAGGAGATAACTGCTTTCCTCAGTCTAGGGGCTGTGCTCCTGTTAATACAGCACTGGATACTTTGTTAGCCATCTTTACTGCCATGGCATGTTGCTGGTTCATGTTGAGCTTGGCACCTACCAACATCTCCAAGGTCTTCCCAGAAGAGCTGTTTCCCAGCCACTGTATCCCCAGCCTGTGGTGTTGCAAGTGGCTCTTGCTTCTCAGGGGCAGGACTCTGCATCTGTCCTTGTTGAATTTCCTCAGGTTATTGTTGGCTCATTTCCTCCAGCCTGTCCAGGTCCCTCTGAATGGCAGCCTTGCCCCTGCGAGTATCAGCAGTTTGATGGAAGATGTAATTTAATGACTGATCTGATGCATAGGACATTATGTTCTTTTATTCTTATTTATTTGGGTTAATTCATTAATTTTTTGTGCTGCTGGCTTTGCCACAGTTTCTTTTCAATGGAATAAATAGCAGCAAGTTTCCTTGGTGTTATTCACATTATGAGGATGCTCCCATGTTACTGGAAAGGAACACAGAGCTGCAATAAATATTCTTTCTTAGGCCCATTGTGGCCTGTTGAACTCCTAAGCCTATTACCTGGATTGCTTTTCCTTTCATCTCTCTGCTAGAGAGAAATCTTCCAGGAAATAGAAAACTTCTAAGGAAAGATCAGTTAACATGCATCTTGGACATAAAGGTGCTGACTTGTCAGACCCTAGAGTCAAAACCTATCAAGAACAGCCTGATCTTATGGAGGAACAAATGAATTCTACTTCTCATGGCTGTTGCATAGCATAAAGCTCCTCTATGGGTCAGGATCTTCTGCCTGCCATTTCTGCTTCCCTCTTTTCCTTCAGAAGACCAAGAGTGTGCTGGCTGGAGGGAAGGGATGTTCATGTCTTCCAGGAGTTGCTTGGTTTAGGTACATGAGTTACAAGGCTATGACAGATAAGTCATGCAGATGGGTGTTGCTTGTGTGCTATTTGGGAGGGTCTTAGATCAGCAGAGAAGAGTAGATAGTAGTTTCAATAGACTCCTCACTACACACACAATAAGGCTTTGGTTATCTTCACCTTCAGAAGTCACTTGTAGGCTGAATGTTAAAATGGGGTGGTGAGGGGGAGAAGGTTAAACAATCCCATCTTCCCTTCAACTTTTTACTCACTGATACACACTGACCTACAGTCAATGTCACCTAGTGCTGGCACAGAGTGACCTTCGGGTATGCAGACAGGTCAGAACTCAGGCTGTTAACATCTTTCAGTATTAGAGCTCATCTGCATCTATAAATGTTCGCTTTGATGATTGCTCTCTGTCACGTGCTTGGAGTGGTTTGCAGTTCCCATTCTGCATCACCTGGCTTCTCTGGCTGATCTTCAGGACTGTCTCCAAGCAGAATGTCTATGAAGTAAGGTTATAAAATGAAAGGTCCATCCCTCTGCTTTCAACATGGATGTGCAACTGTTATACCCAAAACACAGATGAGTTTTGATTTTACTTTTGGTTTTTAATGGTAACTAATAACTGAATAAGAAAAATAATTTTAAAACAATTGTAGCTTCTTGCAATTGAAGGGAAGAACTGAACTGTTCTCTTCCAGCTTGTCTGTGAACACCCTTGCTCCTCATTTGGTTCTCGTTAACAGCTGTTTCTTGAAAGCCTGTCAGCTCCCAAAGAAGACCCCTACCACTTGCTCCCCTTCATTTAGTGGGAATTAACCAGGTCTTCCTGGGGATAGTGAGAGCTGGATGGATTTTCTTCATAAATCTGGGCTTATTGTGTGGCAAAGCATGGAAAGTGTTAAAACCAAATGACTTAACTGTAGCCTTCCTGACTGTTAGGAAGGATCAACCATAATATGGAAGAACAGAACTGAAGTTACTGGTACAGAGCTGCTTTTATTTGAAAGTAGCATCATTAAAAAAAAAAGAAAAAAAAATTAAACATCTGAAATACATTTTTAGAAAGCTAGAAACAAATGTGACTTTTCTAGTACATTTGCAAGGAATTATATCAAACAAACGCTTTCAAGCAGACAACATAATGGCCTATTAGAGTAACACAATGTCACTTGTAGGTGGCTAGAAGTACAAAGTAGGAAGATGATAGCATCACTAAATGCTTTTTGTAAATTGCAAGGATGGGCGTTCACTGAAATGTTTTCTGGCTCAGTAGAGATACAAGTGCAGATAGATGGGGGCGGGAGGAGGCAAGAAGGCTGTTTTCCCATCAATCCCTTAATCTTTATTCTGACTCAAGCATCCAAAATTTGGGGGTTCCTTACTGAGGCTTTAACATCGTTTAGTTATGAAGAGATACCAAGTGAACATAGAGACAAATGTCCATATATGTTTCTCTCTCCCTTTAAAGCAGTGTCCAGAATGCTATAGTCTTGCTATCATTAGGAGGGAGAAAAAAATACCAGATTCTGTTTTCTGGTGTATAGGGAGGTGTTTTTTAGTTGCTATATTCTGATGGCACTATAGAAAATCAAGAAAATCTATAAGTTGTGCTGCAAAATGCAGGGTAGCTTGGGGATGTCTCTACTAATTTTAAAGGACTCAATTTGAAAAATTAGGACTTATCTAGCTGTCATTGTATAGCGCTCTGCACTGACTCATATTGCCGTGTTATTTAGGCAAACTACTTGTCAAGAGTTAACTTGATAAGTGCATCACCTTAGCAACCAGAATATTAACATATATACAGCAGCAAAGTACAGCCAGCTTGTACTTTGATGTCAGGCATAGGAGCTGGGTGTGGTGATATATGTGCTATAGTGCTGTGCAGGATTGGGATAAAAAGTAATGGTAAAGCTAAAGAAGAACCAAATATACTATTTATTGTGTATCTAATGCCTAGGCAGTGGTCATGACTGAAGTGTTTTCAAAGTAAACAAAGTAAAAATAATACATGAGCCAGAATATATGGACAGATCACTCCACGTTCTCTCTCCATGTCTTTGCCTTACCTTTAATTTTACATTTTATTTCTTCTTGAGCAAAACCTATCAGAAGCTTTTTAGTACCCCTTATTTTTT